>LZPO01027834.1:0-12612 GCA_001675575.1 Neotoma lepida | reverse complement strand
CTAGATTTTTGATAGGTATTGCTTAAATCTGGTTATGTCATGGAATATATTGTTTTCTCCATCTATGGTGATTGAAAGCTTTGCTGGGTATTGTAGTCTGGGTTGGCATCTGTGGTCTCTTAGTGTCTGCAGAACATCTGTCCAGGACCTTCTGGCTTTCTGAGTTTCCATTGAGAAGTCAGGTGTAATTCTGATTGGTCTGCCTTTATATGTTACTTNGCCTGTTTCCTTTGCAGTTCTTAGTATTCTTTCTTTATTCTGTATGTTTAATGTTTTGATTATTATGTGGCAAGGGGACTTTTTTTTCTTAGTCCAGTCTATTTGGTGTTTTTTAAGCCTCTTGTACCTCATAGGTAAGTCTTTTTTTAGGTTGGGAAAGTTTTCTTCTATGATTTTGTTGAATATATTTTCTGTGCCTTTGAACTGGAATTCTCCTTCTTCTGTCCCTTTTATTCTTAGGTTTTGTCTTTTCATGGTGTCCCAGATTTCCTGGATGTTTTATGTTAAAAACTTGCTGGATTTAACATTTTCTCTGACCGATGAATATATTTTCTCTATTGTATCCTCAGTGTCTGAGATTCTGTCTTCCATCTCTTGTATTCTGTTGGTTATGCTTGCCTCTGTAGTTCCTCTTTGTTTATTCAGATTTTCCTCTTCCAGAATTCCCTCAGTTTGTGTTTTCCTTATTGCCTTTGTTTCAATACTCAGATCTTGAACTGTTTCCTTCACCTGTTTGATTGTTTTTTTTTCTTGGCTTTCTTGAAGGGATTTATTGATTTTGTCCAATTTTTTATTTGTATTTCCTCCATTTCTTTAAAGGAATTTTTCATTGTCTCTTTAAGAGCCTCTATCATCTTCATAAAGTTATTTTTAAGGTCGTTTTCTTCTGCTTCTTCTGAGTTGGGATGTTCAGGACTTGCTGTTGTAGAACCACTAGTTTCTNGTAGTGCCATATTGCTTTTTATGTTGTCGAATGTAGTTTTACACTGCTGTCTACCCATTTCTTCCTCCAATCTGTACAGGTGGAGCCTGTGTCTCCGGGAGTCCCTTTTTCTCCATTCAGTGCAGGTGGGACCCATGGCTCCAGCCATTGTTCTTCTTCCAATTGGTGCAGATGGGCCCTGTGGCTCCAGTGGTTTGTGTTGCCATGGGCAGTTTTTGGCAAGGGGTCGGGGAGGATGCTGCTGCCCAGTCTTTGAGGCTGCATTTGGTGGAGCATGGGCACAGCATGTGCCCCTAGGGCCTAGGCTCTAGTGAGTTGGGCTGTCCAGCTGGGAGCAAAGGGACTCACAGCTTTTCCCCAATCAGTTTAAGTGGTGACTGTAGCTCTGGTGGTCTCTGGTGCCATAGGGGATGTTTACTGGGCATTTTTGCCTGTGGATCATTATGAAGATGATTCCTTCCTAAACTCTCCTGTCTAATTGATAATAATAATATTAGTTTATACAGAGTTTTGATGAATAAAAATAGATAAAAAGAAACATCACGGCAGGTGGTGGTGGCGCACGCCTTTAATCCCAGCACTCGGGAGGCAGAGGCAGGCGGATCTCTGTGAGTTCGAGGCCAGCCNGGGCTACCGAGTGAGTTCCAGGAAAGGCGCAAAGCTACACAGAGAAACCCTGTCTCAAAAAACAAAAATAAAAAAAAAGNAACATCACGCAGCTAGGGCATATGAGTTTCATCTAAGGAGCTATATAGTTCATAGTTTAGGTTAATGACTTAAGGAAAACAATTGAGTCCCCAGGAGCCAGGCTGGCTGTAANTCTCTTAATGCTGAATGATGTGGTCACAGGTTGCAGTGTGCATCATTAGCTGAAACAAAGCCTTAAAATAATTTCAGGTTAGCTCAGATGTTTTCATAATAGCTTTGAGATGACAAACCCTAGAAAACAATCTAAAGTTCACAAGGACACATAGCTGAGTTATAGATTCATTAGTTTAGGGTCAAAAATACAAAGCAGCCCAATTGTTGCTAGCTGACAATCTTTCCTTGCTAGGTTTGGTTGACATGATAGGTGATGATTAATTCCTTGTATCCATTTTTGCCCTCAATCACCTGATATAAGAAACTATTGATTAGTGGGCATGCACCCAAAAGATTTAAAGTAGAGCTGACTCTTTTTCATACAAAAAAGTTTAGGTTTGTGATTCCTTATAATACCTTTGAAGATAAGTAATAAAGTAATTGGCCCTTTCATTGTAAATGCAAAACTGAAGCCTANCAGTAAAAGANCTGACTAAGAAAAATATCTTACTTGCCTACACAGTTAATCTATAACAAGTTGCTTGGCTATAAATGTATGTGGGTACTTGTGATAATTTGTTTTTCATCTGTTATATGTTTAATGTTTGATACGTAAATTTTTAATCATGTATTCATTGTAATCATTCACTTGAAAAACAGAATGTAACTACATTTTAATTTTTATATTGTGTGAAAGATTTTGCTGGGGTATATAAGCTGTCAGAAAAAGAAGAAAAATAGAGTTAAAATGGGCTAGAAGGAAAACATCAAGAATGAAAGTTAGAGGGCGGTGGTGGTGCACGCCTTTAATCCCAGCACTTGGGAGGCAGAGGCAGGCTGATCTCTGTGAGTTCAAGGCCAGCCCGGGCTACCAAGTGAGTTCCAGGAAAGGCGCAAAGCTACACAGAGAAACCCTGTCTCGAAAAAGAAAAAAAAAAGAATGAAAGTTAGAAAGAAAACATCAAGAATGAAAGTTTGTGATATATTGTGTACCCTAATAAAGCTTTCCTGGGGTCAGAGAACAGAACAGCCACTAGATAGATATAGAGGCCAGAAAATGATGGCACACACGCCTTTAATCCTAGCATTCCAGAGGCAGAGATCCATCTGAACCTCTGAATTGAAGACCACACTGGAAACAGAGCCAGGCATATGGCACACACCTTTAATCCCAGGAAGTTATTGCAGGAAGCAGAAAGGTAGATAAGACATGAAGNCCAGGAACTAGGGCTTTTAAAGCTTTTAATCCTTTTAGCAGCAGTTCATCTGAGATCCATTCAGATCAGAGGCTTCCAGTTTGAGGAAACAGGATCAACTGAGAAGTTGGCGAGGTGAGGTTACCTGTGGCTTGTTCTGTTTCTCTGATCTTTCAGAATTTACCCCAATATCTGGCTCTGGGTTTTTAATTAATAAGACCTTCTAAGATTTGTGTTACAAAAGTTAGAAAGAAAACATCAAGAATGAGAGAGTTAAAATGAGTTAGAAGGAAAACATCAGGAATGAGAGAGTTAGAAGGAACTAGAAGGGAAACATCAAGAATGAAGATAGAGGAAGGAAAACATCAGGAATGAGAGAAGGAAAAGAAAGAATAGAGAACGCAAAAGAATAAATAAAAGATCNGAAGGAAACCATAAAGAGAGAATGTGAGTGTCTTTTTCCCTAATCCCCTCAGATAAAGAAGTCATAGTATGCACCAACTCTGGATTTCCCTTTGAGCCCTGTGCTGCTGGAGGCTGGTCCCCCATGCAGCAATATCTTTACACATCACAGTCATCCCCAAATGCATAAAAGAACACATACTGGTGAGAAACCCTATGAATGTAATCAATATGGTAAAGCCTTTGCACATCACTGTAGTCTTCAAATACATAAAAGAACACATANTAGAAAGAAGCCCTACCAATGTAATCAATGTGATAAAGCCTTTGTATGTGTCAGTAGTCTTTGGAATCATGAGAAAAAAATCATACTGCCATGTGGTGAGGGAAAGATGCCTCTCACCCCTTACCACTGGCAGCAGGTGGGAGACCTTACCCAACCCCTCAACTGCTGCAGCACTCAGGAGAATGTGTCCCTAGTCCTGTCTGGGCACCAGAGTAGATTTAATCCTGTAAACAGGTGCACAGGTGAGCCAGCCCTGAGTGAATGAGGGGTATAGCTGGTACCTCATCTCTTGTCTGCAGTAAGTAGTGGGGATGATGGAAAGATGCCCTCACCCCTACTGCCTCCAGCTGGCAAGGAGCTGCCCCTTTTGCTCAGGAAACTGGGCCCTTCACCTCATCTGGGCAGCACAGCAGAGCTGACCCTGTTGAAGTGGGCAGTGGTGAGCCTCCTGAGAATGTGATCTTGGGAGATCTGCTCCTGCCCCTCTGTGGCTGAGGTGGGTGGGTCATAAAAGCTGGAGAGCTGNTCCTGTCTCTCCCCAGCTGTAGTACTTGGGAGAACAGGCCATGAACCTCTCNCAGGCAGCACAGTAGTACCACCCCTGTTGGCAGAGGTGTGGATGAGCCAGCCCCAAAAGTTATGAGCACGAGAAAGCTATCACCACTACTTGTCTGTCATGTGGAGGATTGGGCAGGGGAGAGTTGACTATGCTTACCCCTCCCTCCTTGAAACCTGCAACAGATGAGGGAGCTGACTCTGCCGCCTTACCACNAGCAGCACTCAGGAAACAGGAGCTGCTCCTCACCTGGGCAGCACAGTAGAGTTGACCCCATTGATGTAGGCACAGGAGAGCTGACCCTGAGGTGTGAGAGTGGGATAGCTGGCCACTCCCCACTCATCTGCCATATGCTGGTCAGTGCAAGGGAAAGATATCCTCCCTCTTTGCCCCTCTCACCTGTCATTGGCAATGGAGCTACCCTTCCCTTACCAACTGCAGCATTCAGGAAAGTGGGCCCTGCACCTGACCTGGACAGCTCAGTAGAGCTGATGCTATTGAGCAGGGTATGTGTGAACTGCCCCAAGAACACATGGTGTGGCAGGTGGGAGAGCTGGCCCTGAGGTCATAAGAGTGGGAGAACTTTCCCTGCCCTTCACCTACTATAGCACTCAGGAGAGTAGCCTTTGAATCTCACTTGGCCAACACAGTAGAGCTGGCCCTGATGGTGTAGGTATGGGAGAGTCAACTCTGAGGACATGAAAGCAGGAGAACTTGCCTTGCCCCTTGGTCATCACTGCAAGGGCAATGGTGGAGAGCTCATCCTGGTGGTGAGGACAAGAGAGAGATTGCTGGCTGACCAAACCTGCAACTACCTAGGCCCAGAACTAGGGTTATGTGTTGGCCCACCCAATATCCACTGCATCTGTGATCTGTGGGAACATGTGAAGGAGCCAGTCTGGCAGACCCAAAGCTGCAGGATCTCCATGACACAGGGCAAAAGGATATCCAAGAGGAGTTCCATTGAGATCCCAGCATTGACAGTGTAGTGTTGTGGAANATTATTTTAAGATGTGTTACATTTGTTTATGCAGTAGAACATCTGTTTTAATGATGCAAAGGTGTGATTCATTCTTTTATGTTGCATTTGTTTAACTCTGTGAAACTGTGATACTTGGCCTGTCTAAAATACTTGATTGGTCTAATAAAGAGCTGAATGGTAGACAGCTGGGCAGAGAGAAAGGATAGGTGGGACCGGCAGGCAGAGGGAATAAATGGGAGGAGAAATCAAGAGAACAGAGTAGTAAGAAGAAGGAGCAAGAACAAGAAGACNAGGATACTAGGGGCCAGTCACATNGCCAGCCATGAAGTATAAGTGAAAGTAAGATGTAAAGAAGTAAGAGAAAGATAAAAGCCCAGAATCAAAAGGTACAGAGGATAATTTAAGAAAAGCTGGCTAGAAATAAGCCAAATGAAGGCTGGGCATTGATGAGAAAGAATAAGCCTCCATGTGTGATTTGCTTGGGAGCTGGATGGTGGGCCCCTTAAAGAGTAAATAGTAAAACAACCAACAAAATTTTGGTATACTTATGTGGGCCATATTTCCATAGGGCCTGAGAAAGCTTTGAAAAAAAGAAGATATGGAAGCCAGAAAATGTGGTAATGGCACATGCCTTTAATCCTAGCACTCACACTTGGGAGGCAGAGACAGTCAGATACCTGTGAGTTTGAGACCAGCCTGGTCTACAGGGTAAGTTCCAGGATATCTAGGGCTGCACAGAGAAACCCTGTCTCCAAAAAAAGAAAAAAAAAGAAAAAAGAAAAAAGAAAAAAGAAAAAAGAAAAAAAGAAAGAAAATAAAAGAAAAAAAGAATGAGGATATCATTTCTTTAAGGGTTTCTACAGGATAATGAGCCTGTGAGCAGCTAGAATGTTAAATAGGAACAAAAAATTATGTACAAANGTCTTCTGTGGTGCCTAGTACTGGCATTCCATATCTAGGAAGGTTTAATACAATTTTCGGTCATGAAACTCAGGCCAGGATGTGATCTTTAGGCATGGATTTCAAAAACTATGAAATAGGTGGAATTTACCACCAAAGCCAGGAGCCAAGGTTCACTCTGCTCAGCAGTTTTTTGGCTTATGCAGACAAAAAAGGCTTTAAAAATGTAGTAAAAGATGGTCTAGACAGAAAACCTCTAAACAGGTTCCATTGTGTTTTTACAATGCATAGGCTTAAGAAAGAAAAGAAAATGNGAATAAGCAGTTATAAAAAAAAAGTTTTTTAAAAAGCTAAAATCTTTAAGAGATAGTAAAATAATAATAATAGAAAGGAATAACCATGTAGAGATGTGAAATACACAGGGATTCTGGATCCTAAATAGTATTGTGTTGATTTTGAATTTTGAGATTGCTGATAAGCAAAGGACAGCTACTAACAGACCTGGAATTGAAAGAGGGACTGTTGAAGCACACCACCCTATATACTTTAGGAATGCCTTAACTTTGAAATGGAAGTAAAAAAATGTAAAATGGAACTTAAAAGATGCATTGCCTTGGAGAAGAGGTTTTGCTTTTGCTTTCACAGGAAATGAGAGGCTGTGGATTCCTTCTAGATTAATATGNATTATGTTTCAATTGAGAAGACCAACTGAATCTTAACTGGTGATACATATCAAGAAAGGTTACAGCTGGTCTTCCCAGGATTTGGCCATTATTTCAAATTTTCTCAGGGACCCTAAGGATGCCTTCACACACAAACAGAAGGAANCAGTTTGGAGAACATGACACCTACATTTCCAAGAAGGGTGTGGGAGACTTTTTGTTATTTTGTGGGCCATGAATATTTGTTATCATTTAGGGGAATATTGTATATTGATATAAATTTAAAGTTAATTTTGTTATGTATGTATATATATATATATATTTCCACTCTTGTTTAAGTTATTGTACCTATGCTGTTCATAGGTAACATTCTAGTTTTTGAAAGCTATTATAAACTATTTAGGATAATCAAGAAACATAGGTTAGTAGTTAGTCATCTATAACAATGCAATGTGTAGATAGGGTAGGCATATTTTCTAGATCATATAGAGATACATTTTAGGTAGATAAATGGTCTTCAAACACTTCAAAGATCTCTAGAATATGGTATTTTAAATGTTTTGTTATATTAGGGCTTTTCATGATAAAGACACATCTGCTCCTGGCATGACCAATTTACTTCATAAAAGGATGATGGGCATTGAAGAAACTCCATAGGAGTTTGCTTTCATTGTGGCAAGATTAGCCATTTGGGCAAGAAACNGCTTTTGTCTCAACTGTTTGTGTGCTGTGCAGACTGGACATGCAGGACCCACAGGAGAGTGANTGCTGAACTTTGCCAAAACAAGGNAGGACAGTCCTTCAAGATTTCTGCTTCATGGAAGAGTCTACCAGACATTCTAGGCCTGTAAACTGAAAATGGATGCCCCAACATTGAAGAGGAACNTTGTGTGACTGTCCAGGCAGATGTCTCTGTTGTTAGGTAATATTACACCCTTCTGAGTTCTTTGAAGGTGTTAAAGACTAAATAGTTAGACTTGCAGTTTTCCTTAGTTTTGGTACAAAGTAAATTAGGTATAAAACTTTGGAGTCACTAAGATGGGATGGATAGTAGAATGTTTTCTCTGAATTTCCTAAATGCAAATGGGCTGAATATTGTAAGTGTAATTCTTACTTGACAACTGCTTTTGTTGTATATAAGTTTACTATGTTGAAGTTGAAATGTTTCTTTTTTATTTATACAAAAGGGGGAAATGTTGAGTAATATTATTTTAAGGTGTGCTACGTTTGTTTATGCACTGGAACATTTATTTTAATTATGTAAAGATGTGTTTCATTCTTTTATGTTTCTTTTGTTTAACTCTGTGAAGCTGTGATACTTTGGTGTCTAAAATATTTGATTGGTCAAATAAAGATCTGAACAGCCAACAGCTGGGCAGAGAGAAAGNCTATGTGGGGCTGGCAGGAAGAGAATAAATGGGAAGAGAAATCAAGAGGATGGAGGATCAAGAAGAAGAAGGAGCAAGAACAGAAGAGGAGCATGCTAGGGGCCAGCCACACAGCCAGCNGTGGAGTAAGAGTGAAAGTAAGATATTCAGAAGTAAGAGAAAGATAAAAGTCCAGAGGCAAAAAGTAGACGAGATAATTTAAGAAATGCTGGCTAGAAATAAGCCAAACTAAGGTCAGGCATTTATAAGAAAGAATAAGCCTCCATGTCTGATTTATTTGGGAGCTGGGTGGTGGGTTCCCCAAAGAGCAAAGAGTAAAACAGCCAACTACAGTGTAGCAGAAACCAGAGGCCTCAAACTAGACCAATTACTCTTTGCAATGAACACTTGCAAGTAAAGATATATGGATAAAAGGGTTTACTAGGTGACTGTCACACTACAGCTTTCATGACAAGATATATTTTTCCTTTTAGTTTTTTCCTTTTCTTTCTTAAATTGTATTTTATTTGGGGGGAGAGGTTGGAAAGNCAGACGGCAGATACAAAAGGATGCAAATGGACAGGGATGTATGACGTGAAAGACACAAATAATAAAGAAAAAGAAAAAACAACTTTTTGGATGTGTATTAGTTCCTTTTTTGTTGCTGTGATAAAATATAATATCTAAGTTAATTTATAAAAGAGTTTAAGTTTGTTTATTGTTCCAGAGTGATAAAGGATTACCATGAAAGTGGAATGGCAACAAGTGTCAGACATGGCAGCTAAAGCAGGAAGCTAGGAACCCATATCCTCCACCTGCAGTATGAAGCAGAGAGTTGAAACTGGAAATGGTATGCAGATGTAAGTTCTCAGGCCCACCCCCATGACATATTTCTTCCAGCATGGCAACATTTCCTAAATCTTCCCAAATGATACCCCTAACTAAGAAGGATTGATTTCTCTAACTTCAAGCATACATGCTTGCTTTCTGTTATGTGAACCAATTCATGATCAAGAAAAACTCTATAAGGAAGCCTTTAAATGCCTCAACACTTGTGTTACAGGAATGAGTGCTTACAAGAGAAAAAAAACATTCATGTGTCAAAATTTGTTTAAAGATCTGTTTTAATTTTAGGGGAGGTTCCCTTTTGGCAAGTTATATCTGATTAAATGAAAAGTATTTATTAGTGGTATAAATTAGTTTAAATTGAATGGTCATGCTGGTTGATGAACCATCACTTCTTCTAATTAACAAGTCTCTCTTGCTCAAATCAAACCTTTATCAATTTTGATGGTATCCATAGCTTTTCCTCTCCTGTAGAAACAAAAGCAAAACCTCATCCCCAAAGTAATACATATCCTGGTTTCCATTCTGAGGTCAGTGCATCTTTAAAGTGTACAGGCTGATTTAGTTCTGTAGTTTTTTTCTATTATCCAATGTCTCTCCACAGCTGTTGTTCCTTTCTCATTAGCATTGAGAAGATTCAAAGTTAATAGAGCATTATGTAATCTATTTCTGGAGGTTTTTATTACCCCTTTCTGTTTATTTAGCATATCCTTTAGAGTTCGATTTGATCTTTTTATGAATGCTTGGCCTGTAGAATTATGTGGTATACCTGTAATATGCTTTATATTGTAATAAGAAAAAAACTGTTCCATTTTACCAGAGACATATACTGAAGCATTGTCAGTTTTAATTTGTACAGGTATAGCCATGATGGCCATAATTTCTAGCAAATGTGTGATTACAGAATCAACCTTTTCAGAACTCAGAGCAGTTGCCCATTGAAATCCTGAATAGGTATCAATGGTGTGGTGTACATATTTCANTTTTCTAAATTATACAAAATGAAACACATCCATCTGCCAGATTTTATTCCTCTGCATACCCTTTGGTACTGGTAGTATCCTGCTGGTAGTGGAATTTGATTGTAAAAAGAACAAGTAGGACATTTCCTTACAATTTCCTTGGGTTGTTTCCAGGTTATGGAAAATCCTTTTTTAAACCCTTACTATTGACATGATGTCTTTCATGAAATTCTCAGGCCTCTAGTACATTTCCTATCAATAGTTTATCAATCTCATCATTACCTTGTACTAGAGGGCCTGGCAGACCCACATGGGATCAGATGTGATTTATATATAAGGGATGATTCCTATTCCTGATTGTTTCTTGTAACAGAATAAATAACAACGTTGATTCTGACTCATCAGGGATAAATGCTGCAATTTCAATATGTAAGACCACTCTTTCAGCATACTGAAAGTCAGTAACTATGTTGAGAGGTTCTGAAAAATCCATTAATACCATCAGAATAGCCTGTAATTCTGATTTTTGCACCAAAACATAAGGACTTTGAACCACTTTACTTATATTTTCTGATTTGTAACCTGCCTTTCCTTGTTTTTTTTGTGTCTGTATTAATTGTAGGGGCTCCAGTTATTGGTATTTCCTGTACAATGTGAGGCAGGATCCAGTTAGCTCTCTTTGTAAGTTCAATTCTATCGTTATTGGGATATTTGTTGTTAATCTCTCCCAAAAAATTACTGCAAGCTCTTTGCCAAGGTTCACTTTCTGCTCATAATTTTTCAGTTTCATTGTTAGTTAAAGGTACTACAACTTCTGCTGGGTCTATTCTTGCTAATTGATGAAGTCTCAATTTTCCTTTAAAAATCAACTCAGAGATTTTTTCACATAAGTTTTTGATTTTTTACTCTGTTTATTTGGTAGAAATATCCATTCCAATATAATATCNTCCTTCTGCATTAAAATTCCTGTAAGAGAATGCTTAGAGGGTAAAGTAACCAGAATGCAATCAAGCTTTGGATCTACATGACCACATGTGCATCCTGTATTTTCTTTTCCACNAAAGCCAATTCTCTCTCAGCTTCAGCTGATAATTCTCTTGGACTATTTAAGTCCTTGTCACCCTCTAAGATTTTGAACAAATTACTCAGATCATCATTTTTTATCCCAACAGTGGTCCGTAGATAGGAAATGTTTCCAAATAATCTTTGAAAATCATTAAGAGTCCATNATTGATCTCTCCTAACTTGCACCTTTTGGGTCTAATTTTTTGTAGACCTATTTTATATCACAAATAATAAATAATCTCCACTTTGTGTCTTTTCAGGAGTAATTTGTAATCCCCAACAAGGCAAAATTTTCTTTACTTCTTCAAGCATTCTTTCTAAAGTATCTACATTTGAATCAGATAATAATATATCATCCATGTAATGATAAATTATAAGATTTAAGAAATAGTTTATGTATTACTTCCAATGACTGTCATACAAAATATTGGCATATGGTTGGGCAATTTAACATTTCCAATTTAACACTGATATCTCTTAACTGGCTAGGAATTATTATTAGTAGGTACCGTGAAGGCAAATTTTTCTCTATCTTTTTCTTGTATGGGTATTGAGAAGAAAGAGTCTTTTAAATCAATAACTGATGNTGGAGGAATGTTAATCTGGGTATTCCATTTTTTTAATAAATCATAGCCCCATAAATTCATAGTTATATTAACCATATATGGCTTTAATTTTCCTTTCTGTACTTCTGGCCCTATACATTTGACCCATTTGCACTCTGTTTCACTTGAGATAATATTCCAATCCCTAACAGCTGAACATTTACCTCCTGAAGAGGCCAATTTGGATGCCAAGATTCTGGTGCAATTATTGTTACATCTGCACCTGTGTCTACAAGACCTTCAATGANAATGTCATTTATTTGTTTTTTTAATTTTGGTCTTTGTTTATTTATAGAAGTTTGTCAAAAAAGTCACTTTATGGTTTCTCCTGAATTTTTTATTCTCTCTGCTATAGCTGTTCTATCACCCTGAGCTTTATGGTTTTTTACAATAGGCATTAAGTTTTTTAATTGCTCTGAGAAGAGGTTTCTTCTATGATGGCAGGAAAGGACTGAATNGAATTTGCCACAGGGGCCTATGAGAGACCCCTCAGGGAATTTCCTGATGGCAAAGGCAAAGGATTACCTTGTCTGTCCCTTGGTGATCTACATTCATTAGTCTAATGTTTGCCTTTACCATGCTTTCTGCATAATCCAGAAGGGAGGGGTGTTCTGTTGCCCTTGTTCCTTGAAAAAACATAGTTTCTAGGAATGTCCTGTTTANAGTCCCTGTTTAGGTGAACTTATTTACCACAATTAAAGTAATTGACATTATTATTTTTCTTCAAACCTNTGCAAATCACCTCTTCTATCCAAGTGTCATCATGGTCATGAGATTCAATATTAATTGTATCTCGGATCCATTCCTCCAAGGGTGCTAATCTTGCCTTTAATGGCCTAATTATCCTTTTGCATTGTGCATTAGCATTTTCAAAAGCCAGAGATTNAATTATTATCTGTCTAGCTTCTGAATTAGATATCATTCTATTTACTNCTGAAGACAACCTTTGTAAGAAATCTGTGGTTTCTTTTGGGCCCTGTATAACTTCTGTAAATGACTCAATTTTCTTTCCTACTTTTACAATTCTGTCGCAAGCATT
>LZPO01027833.1:59769-70516 GCA_001675575.1 Neotoma lepida | reverse complement strand
ATATATATATATGGCATGGAGGGTTTTGCATTAAGATGTAGAGTCAGCTCATAAAGAAGTTTCTCCATGTGTCTGGATTCATTTCTTGAGGCTATACAGTGAAGACCGTGCACAGAGTGGCTAAAGAAACAGATGCTTCTTGTCTCACAATTCTGAAAGAAGTCCACATGCAAGCTACCTCTGAAACTCACAATGCACAGATATCTGGTGTACCTGGGCTTACAGCAGCTGTACTTTTGTCTCTGTCTGTAATATTCACAGCCCTTTGTCTTCTACAGGTCTCCACTAAGATGAGAGGCCATCTTACTCTAATATGACCTCAGGGAGGAGAGTCTACTCAGTAAGGAGAACAAAAAGAAGGATAGGGCTGAAATCCAAAGACTAGACAGATTGTGAGTAAAGTAGATAAGAGGGGACAAGCTTATCAAATGAAAACATGTTAGATTGTATTACCAAGAACACAAATTTATGAATGAACTGACTTTTATTGAGTCAGCTGCAGGATCTAACTCCCTGATTGCTGGTTGGGGTAAGTCTTTAGATTTTTAAAGTTGTTAGGTATCTTTAAGCAATCCATGGAGACTCATGAATAAACTTTTTCTTCTCATATGTCTCTCATGTGTGACCACTTGGCCTCTTCTAAATCATTGGATCGTTTTTTGACGATCAGCAAAATATAGACAGAGCAAGTACCACAGTCCTTCTGCTGGACAATAAGAATCTTTCTTTGGTTTTGATTTTTTGGTTTTCAGTCCTGTGATTGAGTGAAGGACCTTGCCCACGCTAGGCAAGCATTCTGCTGCAGAGCTACACTCCCGAGCCCCCTTCTGTATTATGTTTTGATTGAAAAGGAAAATTTGGAAATTTGGTAATTCAGCAAAAACTGTGGTATCAGACTGCAGGAGTCTTTCCTAAAACATGCTTTTGTTTGTCCACTGAGTTTCTTTTAGAACTGACATAACGCCTCACCAGTTTCCTCATGAAAAATTCTAACATGAGTTTACTCTGATTCTACGAGAGCTATGAATTTTCTTTTATTAGAAATTATCTTTTAACACTTCAGAAACATAAACCACGCTTAATTTGAGCCGAAGTGCACCTTCCTCCAGCTTTCCCATAAGCAGGCCCAATGAAACCATGCTAATTCTCATCTATCTTCTACATCATGACCTAATAAGTACTTAAAAAATCTCCCTTAACTCCTCATAGTGTCTCACCTCTATTACTTCCATGTGGTTTTAAATTAAGAAAAGGGGGAATAGAAATCCTTGCCTAGATCTTCCTTCCATGGATCGAATGATGGGGCTTTACCAAACAGTTTTCAGAAACATTGTCTGTCCTCAGAGACAGACTCTGTTCATTTATAGGTGAATTAAGTTTGAGCTTGTCTTTCATATGCTTGTCTATAGTTTACAAGGACCTTATCTGTCTTGCTGGGGGCCACATGCACTATGCTCTTCTAACTGTTTAGTTTTAAAAATATTGGCAGAGATGTAAGCTGAATTCTCTGTAGAGAACAATGCTGTTATTTGATAGTTTTCATAACTGTACCCATGTGTTTTCTGAGAGACTGTCACTCTTCTAGACACTCTCCAACTATTGCTCATGTCCCAGTGTCCCTCTTTTACAGAGAAAGTTGGATGCAATAAAGCCTTTGCATTCATTACTTGTCATATTGATGTGACCAAATGTATGACAAGATGCAACTTAAGGGAGGAAGGGCCTGTTTTACAACCTTACAGTTTCATAGTGAGGGGGACAGGACAATGGTCAGGGTCATGGGAACTTATGGCAGGGCATGTTTCTATCTCAGTAGACCAGAAGCAGAGAGCTCAGGGTGAAAGTGGGGCTGTCTGATAACCTCCAGGCCTTATCCCAGTCACCTATTTCTCATCAACAGTAGTCACCTCAAGGCCTTCTCCCAGTCATCTACTTCTTCTTATCAACAGTAGTCACCGTTATAAAGGTTCCCCAGCTGGGCAGTGCTGGTGCACGCCTTTAATCCCAGCACTGGGGAGGCAGAGGCAGGCGGATCTCTGTTAGTTTGAGGCCAGCCTGGAGTATGAGTGAGTTTCAGGAAAGGCTCAAAGCTACACAGAGAAACCCTGTCTCGAAAAACCAAAAAAAAAAAAAAAAAAAAAAAGGTTCCGCAGCTTCCCAAGATCACATTACCAAGTATTTAAACATGTGAACTTGGCAGGCAGGGTGGTGGTGGTGATCATTTAACATTCAAATTATAACAGCCTTTCTGTTTTTGTCCTATCCAAGCAGAGTAGAAAGGATCTAAGATAACTTGCTATGAAAACTTTATTTCCTTGAATGCTATGTGAAGTCATGCAGAAGACCTAAGTGTATATATGATTATTGGCCTTTCTATGCAGCAAGTATTCCATGACGACAGCCTCAGAAACCAAAACTGCAAATGTGTATACAATTATTTATCTAATGAAAGGGACAGAAAAACAGGCCAAAAGTTAATGTGTGTGTGTTTCTCTCTCTAGAGAGGCTAGATGATAAAAAATTCATGCTTGATCTAACTCTCTCTCACAAGAGGATAATCAGTAAGCCCATTGTGACCTCACTACATTTGTAAATNCTCTTTCTTGGGAGTTTACTAGTAAGCATCCATCTCTCATGATGTTTTTTGAACAACTTAGAACAACCTGAAGAAGGTCACTTTCTTTCCACAAAAGTGGAATAACTAAAGTCTAGGAAGTCTTTCAGGATAAGGTACATCTGCCTTCCACAATGACTCTGAGTTCATTCAATTCTCCTTTGCAAGTTCTCTCCAGACCATGGGGGATAATCTCCTGAGCAAGAGCAGAAAGTTCCAAAAGAAACTAGGCATGCTGGCCATGGTGGTAACATCTGAACTCAGAAAATGAGAAGTGTTCATGGACAATGAGGTTCCTTGTGTCTGATGACAACCACAGAAAATTCTTCAAGTACGCTGGGATGGGCCCTGTGGTTGGGACACAGAAACTCATACAAATTTGGTTCCACATAAGCTCAGGACTCCTTTTACATAATTCTCTGGACCTTGCTTTTAAAAAAAATAAACCTTCATCACCACTGTCTGCATATGGTATTTCCTTTTGCAGATAAGGCATTCCTTCTCCTGTGGGTCCCCTATATACCCTGGAAGGTTTCCTCCAGCTGCATGCATGCATGTTTAGTTTCAGTGTTGGAAAAGATTAGTCTCATGGCCAGTACTTTCTAGAAGTTTATTCTAGAAAAATATATATATATATATTATTCTAGAACTATATATATATTATGCATTTCATTCAATATATGACATATATTGAATGAAATGCATAAGCCTACATTATAAGAGTGAAGTCTGCCTAGAGAATTATGGGAGAAGAGTAAGGAATAATTAACCTGAAGACAAAGAAGCGCTAAAAGGATGTCAACCTCTGCTCTGATGTTTAAGGAGCACCCCATCACAATGTGGAGGGCAAAGTGGTCCAGGAAGTGGAAATAGTCTGTGTCCAGCCAGAGCAGAGTAAGAGTGTAGAGATCTAGAAACAGTAGGTAGCTAGATAGCAGGACAGAGAACCAAGATCATGAACATAGAAACTGTCCGTCATGGGCTCTGTATTTCAAGTTAATAGGGAATCAAAAGGGGTTTTGGAGAGAATTATGTTTCACAGTGATGACTCCAGCATGAAGATAGATAACACTGAAGAAGGTGAACTCTGCAGAGGGAGTCCAAGTAGTGCCAAGAAGGACCAAGGATAGATAAATTTTAAAAGAGAGTGAGAACAGACAATTAGTTCCCTTTCCAAATAGGTAGGACCTAATGACCAGCATCTCCTAGCTGGATTGTCTGTTATCATCTTTCTTTACTCTCAGAGGACAGATGAGACCAGAACCCACTAGCTGTTTCTAGAACAGCCTAGAGTTGATAGTGGAGTCAATGCTTGGCTTTAGATCCAGGGAACAAAACTGAATTCTAATGCATAAGGAAGAGAAGAATAGCCAGCTGGCAGTAGAGGTGGTGGTGAGCCACAGACACTTCTGTGAGTAAGCAGCAGGGCTTTGAAAAACTAATATCATTGGAATCGAGTGCTCTCTGAGGCAGATTGTCTTGCTAGCTTCTTAATCGTAGAGTCTCATAATCACTCAACTAAACGCCCTGCTTATGAATCTCGTTTTTCTTCCTTCAATCAGGTGTTTCAGTGTTCCTTTCTTTGGGAATTCAAGTGGCTGCCAGATATAGAACTGTAAGTGACCCATTGTCATTCTTCAGACATGAACGTTCATCTCAATAATTAGCTCAAACACATGGGGAACAGAAAAATGAAAACCCATGTAAGTCTGTTTATCTGTCTCCATGATGATGTTCACACCCACCCTGCCTTCTTACACCAGAGGGAATCTGTAGGCGAAAGCTGTGTAAAGTGGGACAGAGGCCATTTGGGTTACTATGCTAACCAGGAAGCTGTTAAGTATCACTTCCATTCCTTCTGAGAGCCTGCTCCAGTATGAACATGTAGAGCATTTTATAGTATGTCTCAATTCTGTGTTTGTGTGACTAGGGGTAGGAGGAGGGTGTATTCATATTTGCACATGTATGTGCAGATACATTCACCATGTATGCCCATGTGAAAGGCATTGACAAGAGGTTGACACTGGGATGGCTTCCTCAATCACTTGTCTACCTTATTTTTTGACATAGAATCTCTTATTGAACCTAGAGTTTAGCACTTTGACTAAACTGGATGTTCAGTGAGCCCTAGGGATCTTGACAGCCTTAGCACAAGGCCATAGAATCTGGGTTTTCACAAGGGTATTGGGGATTGGAACTGAGGTCCTCATTCTTATACAGTGAATGTTTTACGCACTGAGCTNTCTCCCCAGCCCCAGTGTTGTGCTTATGAACCTGAGGTGACCTTGGGTTATATTCTTGGCAACATGGCAGTCATAAGATACTGCATGGATATTTGCAGGCTGTGTGATCAGAGGGAGAATGTACATTGTTCAATAATTTACATTTGTGCACCTAAAACAAACATAGAAAGATGTTGCTGCTACAGAAATTTTACATAAAAATTCAGATTTTTCCCTTTTATTGAAAAATATATTTTTTCTCACATAATACATCATAATTATGGCTTTCCCTCCCTCTACTCCTCCCAGCTCCTCCCTCCTCCCCTCCCTTCCAGATCCACCCCCTTTCTGTCTCTCATTAGAAAACAAACATGGGAAGAAAAAAAAAGACAGAGTTTAAAAGCAGTTTAAGAAGTCAGTCGATTAAAGGCATGCCTCTAGAGCCTGGGTTTTGATTTTAATCTCCATCGGAAATAGNGACATTTGAATTTTTAAAAATTCTTTTTGTGCTTGCTTATTTGCTGGGTAGGTAGGAACACATATAAGTGTATAGAGGTCAGAGGACAACTTACAGGAATTGGTTCTCTCCTGCCAGTGTGTGTGTNCCCAGGGATTCAGTTCGGGTCNTCAGCGCTGGGAGCAAGAGCCTTTATCCACTGAGCCATCTTGCTGGCCTGGCATTTGTGTTTTAACATNAAAGCAGATAAACATGTTTCTAGTATTGGAATTTGGGAAGAAAGTGTGGTGCAAAGAAGTATTTACTTCCCTGATAAATCAGATTGCCACAGGGGGAAAAAAAAAGATGTTGGCAGCCAATTATTCTTGGGGAGATAACATGTTATTCCTTAAAAGACAAAATAGTTTTCTTTTCTCTCTAAGTAAATCTTCATGTCAACATGTCAACATGTGGAAAACAGCTTGGACGAGGAATTGCTTTGAATTGTCTCCCAGGCATGGCCAACCTGATGCTCACAGGCCTCATGTACCTCAAGACAGCTGTCAATGCTGCATAATACAAGACCATAAATTAATTTTTAAATATTTTTAAATATTTATTTTATTTATTTAAAGTAATATATTTAATAAATATTTAAATATATGAAAAATTTTTAAATAATGCTTTAGCATTATATGAAACTTTTTGCATCATTTTAACAATTGCATCATTTTGGAAAGTTACTATTGTAGATAACATTGGCTTCGATCTCTGATGGCCGAGGAAGGGTCACCATATTCTTTTGCCTTTTGCCATATCCAGCCTACTCCCTGTTTTCATCTGATCTCACAAATTAAAGGTGGTATTACATTTTATTTTCTATAACTTTGATTTTGCATTTTTATCTAGTTAATAAAAATTCAATTATAAGGATGAACATCCTTTTGTACTACATAAAAATACTAAGAAATGTAAACTCCAACAGCCTTAACTGAAGAGTTTTCCAAGCAGAACCAAACCCAGTTCCAGTGCTAAAGCTGGAGCTGAGCGTCCTGATGTAGACAGAGAGCACATGAGTCACAGAATATGAAAAACAGACAGGAAGATCAAGCTGTAACCTTAACACTGAAGCCGTCAATTGGGGACTTAATCATTTCCAGCAACCTTTACAGCTAGCTCCTACACATGACCAATGAAGCGATACAGATGCTCTGTAACTGCCATTCTGTTACAACTCTAGAATGAGTACCCCAAGTAGATCTAACAGTAGTTGGCTTACTGAAGGAGTATTGTTGGTTTGGTACCTTGATACTTGTATACATTTTCTCAGTAGTAGTGTTGTTGTTGTTTCTTAGTGTTGAGCACTATGTCAGTAGTATTGTTGTTTCTTAGTGTTGAATACTAAGTCAACAGTGTTGTTCTTTCTTAGTGTTAAATACTAAGTCAGTAGTATTGTTCTTTCTTAGTGTTGAATATTGTCAGAAGTGTTGCTGTTTCTTAGTATTGAGTACTAAGTCAATAGTGTTGTTGTTTCTTAGTGTTCAATACTAAGTCAGTAGCNTTGTTGCATTTTCTTAAGCATGCATANGCAATGCCTCATTTGTATTCCCTCTCCAGTCTCCTAGACTTGCCTTCTTCATTGGGAATGAACTGAATCACTTGTAAGAAGCCATCAAAAGGTTTAACCTCACATTTGTTCCTTCCNCCTCCAGCCCCTTACTACTAATTCATCTTCCTCAACAGATAAAATCNAAAATAAACAATAGAATATGTCATTCTCTCATTGTCAGGTTGTCACACTGTCATTCCATATCAGCCTATCAGAACTTTTCATTTTTATGGTGGGGATTGGAGGTAGGGGANAGACAGGGTCTAGACACAGGATCTAATGTAGCCAAAGCTGGCCTTGAACTAGCAATGTTGCTGACAGTGATTGTGAACTTCTGGTCCTCTTGCCTCCACTTCCCAAGTACTGGGCTGACAAATGTGTACCACCATGCCTGGTTTACCTGGTGTTGAGGATCCAACCCCAGGGCTTTGTGAGTTTGAGGCAACATCTTACCAGTTGAACCACCTCTTCAGGTAGCCTCAATTGGAATACATTCTGAATCAATGCCACTAGGATGTAGGCTTACAGCTGACAAACAGAACCTCCACAGAGAAACTTAGTTTTCTCCTAGACAGAACCTGGATCTACTGAACTATTCAAAGCACATTCAAGAACAACCTGCCAATACTTACTTTTCAGAAGAATGTTCAATGAAACACTGGGACATCCTGGTATAACCTTGTCTCTTAACAATCACCATGCTATTATTTTGATTTCCAGCAACTCCAGGNTAATATCTCAGGATGACTGACTGAGAAGGAAAGAGCCTTGACTACATTGTCAGCTGTGTGTCTCCAAGGCAGTTTATGCGGTTCTTTTCTTAGAATTTAATGACAGTTTATCTTTTTTTGATTGCCAGTCATTAAAATGGACTGATTTTTTTACTTTTTCTCCAAAGTTTTCCATCCAATGCCACTTATAACCCCCACAACCTAGATTACACCCACTGTCCTTGAGAAAGGGGTGATAAATCTCATTGTGAATATGATTTAAAAGATTTCCAAGAGAAATGCATAGGAAAGAACTATAGAAATGTCCATCTGAGAGACCTGTTTCTTTTGGAATGTTGCCACCTCATTCAAAGGGGAAAAGCTGACCAGTATAAAATTATCAAGACTGTATCACAAAAACACACACAAAGGATGCATTTCTTTGGCATCCTGGATGCCAAATCCTAAAGCTAACTCTATATAAACATTTCCCAAAGAAAACAAAATGAAAGCTTGCATCTAGCTAGGAATATAGCAGGCTTGTGAGCGTGTCTGTTTGTATCAATACCTGTGTGTGTTGTGTGAGCTGAACTCCCGATTCGTTCCTACATTTATTCCATTAAGATATGTGGATTTAATGGTTGATTTGTTTTGAATTCCTTGAATCCATCTTCGGCAGGCATTTGTACCGATAAAAACTGGGATTTAGTTCTATGACTACAACCCGGGATTTATTTAGTTATCTGGGGTCAGTGGGCATGTAACATGCTTTTATAAACTGATATGGAACAGGAGAGAAGCTGCATTACAATGGAAGTTGAATAACAATAGGCTGAACTCTGAGGTGGCATCTCAGTCTCCTGCTCATTTTGTTCAATCAGGTGGAAAACAAGCCCACTGTTAACTCTTTGCCTAGCCTCAGTGCCGGTAAACCTGAACTGTGCAGCCAGAGGGAATTCAGGAATTCTTTTCTCTGAAGCTTTTAATCCTTCTCCTCATATTGACAGCATCTGTCTTTACAATGACTTCCAGAAGACTGTAATAAATTGAAGAACTCTGGGACTTTCTAACTACAAACACCACTGCTAGCAACCAGACATATATCCTATTACCAGGTCAGATTGGGGCGGGGCGGGGGGAGCAGGGGGAGACGCAATCAGTTGTCATAAGCATGTTCATGTCAGCCCTAACAGAATAAAATGGACTCCCAAGAACAGAGTCCCAGCTGGTAATTCTGTGCAGAACCTTAGAAGATGGGGTTGCCTTTCTCCTGGGGGCTCCTTTTTTAACCATTATGCAAGATTTTGCTTGTCAGTAAAGAATCACTGCTGTTTTTGTGCAGCAACCAGAACCACCAATAAAGTTAATAAATTCTAAAATAATAAATAAATTCTAGATGCTAAAGTTAATAAATTAAGTTAATAAATTCTAAATACTAGCTTTACCAATAAAGCCAGATAAATTTCAAACAATTTCCTCAGCTTTAAAATGACATATGTTACCACTAGTAAAGAAATACAGAAATCTAATTTTTTTAAAAAAAAGTAAGATTTTCTATGTAGTGAAATTATAACTACTAAATTTATAAACATCAATTGTCATGGAGAAAAAAATGTATCAAATAATAATAAACAGTTCTCTGTAATGGGATTAACTACTGAAAGATGAAAGTGCTTTAATATGGCATGTAAGAGATGTAGGTTATGATGAAGATCAAATCACTTGGTGCATAAAGTATGAATGAAATTCTAAAACATTTGACAGTTTAAAATGCATATTTTTTAATTCAACATTCAGCCTGGGAAGATAGCTCAATCGGTAAAGTGCCTGCCACGCAAGCATGTGGGCCTGAAATCCAACCAAAAGCCCACATGAAGCTGGAGTTGGCTCTGCACTTCTGTAATCTTAGTGCTGCTATGATGAGTTGGGACCAGAGAATCCCCAAAACCTAGCCTAGTGTATACATCACTGACTTGCCTCAGACAAGGTTGAGAGTGAGGTTGTCCTCTGACCTCCACATGCATTCCACGACCCACACACAAAGATTTGGAAAAAGGCAGTCAACATGCAAAAGAGGAGGGTAAACTGCACTATGTGGACATCATTTTTAAAACTGCATACTGTTTAAATGCAGTGTGTCAGAGCTGTATAGACCTGTTTCAGACTATGTCCAGAGTGCTTTGTTAAGCAAAACTACTCCAGCATTAAGTAAGTGAGGGATCTTGGATTTGATCTGTATCAGTGAAAAGAACAGTGAAATAGAAACATAGTGTGGAGCTGAGACAAAAGCAAAGCACAAATCCAACTTTTGGATTTGGTAAATGTATCATGTTATAGATGATGCTAAAATTGGAGAAAAATGAAATCTCTGCACTTTTCTTACAGCTTCCTATAAATCTACAATAATTTCAAAATGATTTAAGAGAACAAATTGTAAAACAATATGGAAAGTACAAATGAAACTCATAAAAATTAATAGCATTTAAGCATATACACAGGAACATTTGCTGAAAATATATATTCCTAAACTCTTAACAATGGTTGTTTTAGGGTTGGAGATTAGATGGCAGTGAGTCTTTTCTTATTTACTTTATATATTATTCTGTTATAATTGATTTTTTTAAATAACAAAGGTTTTATAATCAAAATAAATCTAGTATACATTCATTATTTAAAATATGTTTCCATGAATATTATTGTTCCTATATAGTGGAGAAGATTGTAACTCAAAAAAGTCTCAAGGCTTATAAATAGTAAAACAAGACTTGAACATTAGCCCTAACTGCACTGTCTGAACTATTAGTCACTATGTGAGATTGTCTGTTGGACCCTTGTTCCCTGGGGCAGATGGCATTTTATTTATGGCAGTGATTCCCATCATGTCTGGAGCAGCACTTAGCATATCCTAGGCAATCAATACATGTCTATCAAGTGCAACTGAATGCCAGCATGAACACTCTGTTTCTAACACAAATGTAATATACTTTCCATTTATAAGAGTATAACCATATACAGCTGATTTGTAATAGACTTCTTGATTGCGCTTAGGAACAAATGTATCTTTACCGAGTCAGAGGGTATAATTAGGGGCTGGAAAAAGAATGGAACTGAATTCAACATGAATAATGCCAAACAGATACTCATTCACAGGGGTTG
>LZPO01027833.1:49267-59744 GCA_001675575.1 Neotoma lepida | reverse complement strand
ACGCTAAACTTAATTCCAGCATGAAACTTAAAACAGTGTTAAAACAAAACCCCAAACCACTGCTCTAAATAATCAATTGAATGTACATGGGCTGATATACGTTTAAATTGTTTTCATCTACTTCTGAGAAACTAGAAAATGTCCTGCCTGCATTTTGTTTTATTTCCTTGTTTTACTTGTTTTCAGTTCATTGGTTAAAGTACCAATATGTTTCAATTTTTGTTTATTGAAAAACATTTATTAAAACAAAAGGTTAAAACCTCACTTGCTTTCCACCTCTCTGGAAACACATACGGATTATGTCACAATGCTACGGTATCTTGAAATTTGAAAAATGTTATGACTTAAATGGACTGCCTGACCTTTCCACTCATTACTTCTCTTCACAAGATGTTGAACAGGCTGTCAGGCAGGAGGTCCTGGCTACAGGGCTATGGGGTGAATAAAAGTTAACGGTTAAATAGAATCCCAACTCATTAGGAATGTTAATCAACAGGGAGCTTTATGTCTAAAGCCTGGATGGAATTTTGAGAAGGGTGATTCTTGGAAGGGTCAATGTTAGAGTAAAGGTGGTTTTTGTTTTTGTTTTTGTTTTTTCCTTCCTGGCAAAGGGTTTTGATCATAGTTGGGTCAGAAGGATGAATGTCACTTAGGAAAACCAAGTATTCTGATAAGATTCCAAGTGGGTTTCACAAAAGCTAGTTTAAAATGAATAAAACAAGAATAGAACTTACATATATATTTCTTGTATATTATGAGGTTTGGGGGAAACAAATGAATATATACATAGTTATAAAATATTCTACAAAAAATTTATAAACATTTTCAACAATTGTTCATAGATATGCTATTTTGAAATTTTTAGGCTTTTATATTTTATATGTTTACATTGTTGTAGAATAAGCAATTCCATATATATTGTCTGATATCAAAACAATATTTTGTTGAGGATAGTGGCTGTTAGTTCTTGCTGCAGTAGCAGCCTGCCTCTGCTGCTGAGGCAGTCAAATCATCACCTGTCACCAGGTGCCTTCCACTGTCAGCTGTGTGACATGTGCACTCTTTAAAAGTGTCTGCCAGGCACAGCTTGCAGTCTTGATCCTCTCTTGCTTCTCTCTTGGTTTCTCTTGTCTTTCCTGTCTCTTGCCTCTTCCCTGTTCTCTCTCTGTGTCTGTCTGTCTGTCTGCCTCTCTCATGTCCCTACTCTGAGATGATCTTTCTCGCTTTTTCACTTTCTCCATCCTCCTCCCCTAATAAACCTAAACCTCTTGCACTAACTCTGTTGCATGTGGCATCATGTTTACTTAGTGACATATGTTGGCAGGGCCCATGAAAAGGTACCCACTTCACCTTTCTCTTTCTTTCTTTCTGTCTTTTTTTCTTTCTTTCTTTCTTTCTTTCTTTCTTTCTTTCTTTCTTTCTTTCTTTCTTTCTTCCTTCCTTTCTTTCTTTCTTTTTCTTTTTTCTTTTCCCCTTCAGTGGCTCATGCTTTTAGTTTTTTAATTCTAAAATTCTCAGGAGACTGAGGCAGAAGGATTGCAGTGAATTCAAGGACAACCTGGGCTACATAGCAAAATCCTGTCTGAAAGGATTAAGCAGAGAGGAGGATGAGAAGGTCACTGAGAAGAAGAAGGAGATGTAACCAAAGTTAAGGAGAACACGTGGGAAATATTGCATGGAAACCTACTATCTTATAAGCCTACTGAAAAACGTGATTAAAGTTTGAGTGGAGACAACATGCACAGATAGATGTTGCTGCGCTCTGAAGCCCTAGGTTATTAAACCAAAATCCCAGTGACACGGGCTGNGTGCCTCCCTATGAGCTGTTAGCTAAGGTGACACCAAAAGAGAGAGGGCAGATCCAACAATAAACATGATCTTTTGAACAAAAGGACTCTAAAAATAACATGACATAGATGAATAAACTATCAAAGGGGGATTAGGGATATAGATCAGTTGTAGAGTTCTTGCCTAATTTGCTCGTGGCCCTGGGTTTGATCACAAACACCTCAGGAAAAGCAAAGACTACACATCTATTATAAAAGGAAGTTCCCAGAAAAAAAGAAAATTCTTACGTGTATTAAGGATGCTACAAGGCCAAATGACTGAAATTCATGACTATGGAGAGTTTAAAAGATGGAGATCAGAGCCAATTCATCTTGGGCTACTCTTAGTACCTTAGAAATTCACCTCTTGTTCATAATTATGTCTGACCTGACATCATTATGACTATAAAAACCTTTAAAATGGTGCCAGCAGATACTTCAGAGAGTAAAGGTGCTTTCCATTATGACTGACGACAGAAGTTTGTTTCCTAGGACTCACATGGTGGAAGGAAAGAACTGACTCTTGCATGTTGTCATCTGATACACACACACACACACACACACACACACACACACGGGGCAGGTGGGGTCAACACAATGAAACCTTTAAAACTTATTCTTAGCAGGACTGTGATCCAAAGGCTAAGAATATCTTCAGACAACACCTGAGAACAAGGCAGAGATATTTCCTGCTTTGCTGGAAATGTACCCCATATTTCGCCCAATGGACTGCAAAGGTGTCATTGTTTCTACACTTCCATTACTATACAAATTTAATGAAATTATTATCATGGTAGAACATGCTATTTGGGATAACCTGAAGCTTTGTTCCCAGGCCAGCATCACTCACATTTGGCTCCAAGATAAACTATCTCTTATTCCCTTTGAGGGGAGGGCTGCATTTCTGTGTTAACACCACATGTATACATGATTACAAGCACAAACAAATATTTGCTTTTGGTCCTTTCCTTGGGAATGGAAGAGAAAAGGNGGAAAGAAAAAATGGGATCTGTGGAATTCTGTGTAGGAAGAGTGTATGAATGGAACAAGCTCACTGGTCCATTACTTCTACAGTTAAGCTTTCCTGTTCTCTGTAGCCCAATATGGTCCAACTCTGTACATCTGTTCAATTCCACTGGTCCCCAGACTCCACGAAGCAATGGGGGAAAACTTTTGGGGTACACACCAAAAAAGGAAGAGAGATGGGACATATAAAGTGCTTGCAAAGTGAAGATCAAGTACAGAACAGGTTACATAAATGAGAACAGTGGTCCAAGACCTCTGAAAGTCTCCAGGGAACAGTGAGTATGTCAGAGACCAAGTACATAACGTTCTATTCAATGTAACACAGTGATGTGGTCGTGAGGTAATAATCTCTGTATAGTTTTCAGGTATCTGATTACATATCTGCATGTAAAATTCACCTTGTTTCTATGCAAAAATCAACATTAACAAATAAGAAATAAAAACATCATCATCTATACCAGCACCAGAGGGTAAAAAAAAAAATACATCTTTTAGCTGAATGTGGCCACTGGCCAGTGGGTGGACCAGCAGCCATTGCTCTAGTTGAAGGGTCAGCAAACTGAAGCCCGTGGATCAGAGCCAGCCCTCTTTCTTAAACAGAGAGTTCTTGGAAAACAGCCATGCTCATTCATTTATGTATTGTCCATAGCTGCTTCTATACTACAATGGCAAAGTTAAGTAGCTTTGACAGAGACTGTCTGGACCACAATGCCTGAAATATTTACAACAGACCCTTAATGAGTTAGCTGACCCTGCTCCAAATATTTCTTTTCCAATCACCCTGTACCCTGCCAGGAACTGAATTAGCATGTGTGCACAAAGAGATTTCCCAGAGTGGGAGTTCTGTTGTGGGATATTTGTACACTGTGTGAAAGTGTACTGTTGTGATTGGTATAATAAAAAGCTGAACAGCCAATAGCTAGGCAGGACTTCCTGGGAGAGAAAGGAAGAAGAAGGCTGAGTTGCTAGTGAAATGCAGAGGTAGCAACAAGGGCAACAAGAGAGATGAGGGAACGAGCCGTGTGACAGAATGTAGATTAATACAAATGGGTTAATTTAAGTTATAAGAGCTAGTGGGACCAGTCTAAGCTAAGGCTGAGTTTTCATAATCTATAGTAAGTTTCCCTGTTGCTATTTGTGAGCTGGTGGCCCAAAAAAAATCCGACTACAGAGTTTCCTCACTGACAAGAAACCCATACCCAGACACTGAGGTTTGGAAGTATTTCCAGTTGAAACTGCTGGCCCCTGGGCTTCTGAGATGGCTCAGTAAGTACAGTTGCTTGCTACCAAGCCTAATGACCTGTGTTCCATCCCAGGGACCCACATGTGATAAGAAGAGAACCAACTCCTGAAAGTGGTCCTCAGATCACCACACTTGTATCAGGCCACATGTATCCACCTCCCAAATAAATAAATAAATGTGATAAAAAAATTAAAAAGAAAAAGCTGGTTTAGATTGGCCTACAGCATCTCTATGTGAAAACTGGGCTTAGGGATGGATAAAGGTCTTGCCTGATACATGTCAGGCCCTGAGTTTGAGCAAACAAACAAAAAAGGCAAGAAAATAGTAAGGGCTTATCACTTAAAATGACAGAAGTTTACTGCTTTCATTTCTAAATGATGTCATTTTATTCTACTAAAGTTAAAAAATATTTTATGAAATCTAACTCCAAATCTTAGCATTTTATATATGTTGGCTTTAAATATTCATGCTTCCTAGCTAATGAACCCACTTGTTTTTAGTTATGAATGTATATATATGTATATATATATATGTAAATGAGTGTGCATGGATGATATGTATATGACTGTGGATACTTATACACCCTAGCATGCATGTGGACATCATCAGAGGGTAACACTCGGGAGTCAGCTTTCACCTTCTACTATTTTGAGGCAGGGTCTGGTACCAAAGAGCGTACTCTAGGCTAGCTGGTCCACAAGACTTGGAGTGATTCTCTTGTCATGGCCTCTCATATCACTATAGGACTGCTGATATTACAGATGTGCACCACTGCATGTGACTTTTTACCTGGGATAGAATTCAGGCTACCTCCTCCCCCTTGTACTGCAAGTGCTTTTAACCACTGAACCATCTCCCACACCCAGAATCAATTTCTTAGGGAAGTTTACAGCTAGTATTCACTGTTATTTTTGAGACAAGCCTCCATGCACACCTGTGAGGGCCTATCTAGATTAGATGATCCTCTGGGCACACCTATGAAGGAGTGTCTAGATTGGATTAGCCTGTAGGTATACTTGTGATGGATTTTCTCAAAACAGCTAATCTAGATGGGATGACTCACTCTACAATGAGTAGTATCCTTAGACTTGGATCCTGGACTGGATAAAAGGAAAGCAGTCTACCCAGCATTGTTCTCTGCTTCCTGACAGCCTCAAGCTCCTTCCCCACCGTGATGGATGAGACCCTCAAATCCTAAGCCAAAATAATACCTTTCTCTCTGAAGTTGCTTTGATGGAGTATTTCCTCACAGCAACAGGAAGAAGAACTAACACATGAGACTATCCCCAGTACTGCTACCTAAACTTCAATTCCTATCAGATGTACACTTCAGAAATAACAGTTGTTTTTTTTTCCAACAAACAGATTGCTGTTTACCTCCCGGGTCTCTGAAAAGCATAAGGACTTTGAACTTTTTTTCTTGTTTAGATTTTATTCTGTCATAAAACTGCAAGCTTAACAGGAGGTCTTTTAAGCTCAGGTCCATAATTACAGTCCTTGATGCACAGAGACTATGAAGCTGAGCTCAATAACTTTACAGTCACTAATAACAGGCTATTGTATTAATACCATCTGAAGGATGACTTTCTCCCTGACAGGAAGTAGAGGAGGAGGGAAACTCTTAGGCCTTCTAGTTGGTAGGTATAACAGGAAGGTCAAGCTTAACATCCTCTCAAACCCAGTCAAGTCTCCTTTCCAAGCAATTGGAACACCTAGCACAACATACTAAAATTGGAGTGGTTAGGAAACTCTGTTTAAAAACACATTCTTAATAATAATAATAATAATAAAATAATAATAATAATAATAATAAAATCAGCTATTTGTTGAGCCTTTAACTGGTATCAAACTTTGAAGTTACTAGCAAAATGATTTACTTCATTCTTTTAATCAACAGCCCAGTGAAGCGAGTTCATATTCATCTCCTCTTCTCTCCTTCTCTCTCTCTCTCTCTCTCTCTCTCTCTCTCGATTGAAAGTAAGAGCAAATATGATACCCCAAGAAATATGTTAGTGATGCATTTATCCCCTGGCATTTCTTGCATTGACATTTAAGTATGACTTCATTTTAGGAAAGCATAAAGGAGGAAAGATAACGTCCACATCCAAACTGCTCTCTTGCGCTAATTTAGCTGCTGTTCTTGCAGGCTGTTAGAATATAATTTGGCATTTTACCTAAATCAAGGGAAATTAGTAATAAAAAAGAAATGAGCAAGTAACCTAATGAAGCTTAGTTTTCAACTAATTGGTGGCTTGGGTGAACATTGTGCTTTTACCTGAGAAAAAATTTAGAAATAGTACAAAGGGTGTCTAGGGTCACTGCTAAAAAATTATCTCCAAAGCCCATGAGACCTCAACCCTACACACACACACACACACACACACATTTTAAAAAAAGGCAACAGAGAAAAGCTGGGTAAAGGAGAAGCGGCCTTCCCCAGGGAAGAGCACAAAAATTGGTTGACCAATGCCAAATGATCAGCCCTGAAAACATGCATAGAGTTAGCAATATATGGACTGAATAGGTTATATTTGAGTGTATGNTTATATATATTATATATTTAATTCAGGCAATAACAATTATTAAATAAAAGAGGCTATGAATTTGAAGAAGAGTGGGGAGTATGGGGTGTCTAGAAAGATAAAGGAGAAGTGAAAATGTGGTAATCAAATTAGAATCTCAAAAAATAAAAGAATAAAATAAAGACAAATTTCTCCTTCATGGGAGTGAACTTACATGAATTCCTGGGTATGGAATTTCTCATTTACCCTTCCTAAGTCTTTACTCTTCAAANGTTTCATTTACCCTTCATAAGCATTCTCTAGGAAGGAAAGACAGGAAACATCTTGGGACATGAGAAGGGTCAAGAGCCTCTGACCCTGGAATCCAGTGAAAGCTTCTCACCAAAAGAGAAGCAATGTTTCTAGCTCAAGCAACAACTGCTTAAGCATACNCCCCTCCTGGGTGCAATCCTAGAGACCTCTACATACACCCCAGTTACTGGGAAAAGACATGGGCCAAACCCCATTCATGCTTGGATATATCCTGCTTTCTCCTGATCACCTCTATTTTTCTTAAGCCATATATAAAATATCCCCCCTTTTCTACCTGTCGCACTGAGACTGATAGCTCTAAAGATGAGGCTACTCATTTCTATCCAATCTGCTCATCTCTAAATAGCAATTATTCTATCACAACAAAGATCTGTTCGAGTGTGTATGTAACAGAAATGTAACTCAGCTTTTTTGTAACCGGGCAGGGAAAGTCTCTTCACTCCAAAATTAATNCACAATCTTACNATTCTGATAGCATGACCATTGGGATCAAGTAATTTTCTTCTTGAACGAGCACAGATCACAAGTCCACCCTCCACAGCTAAGCAGGTGAACAACATATAATTAGTTGTATTGCGTTTTTGGAGGGCATACTCTATCTCCTCCATATAGTACCTGTCATTTCTGAAGAGGATTTGTCCCTATGTCTGAGGCCAGAAATAAGGAGGGAAAANGGGGTGTACTGTAGTACCATCAAAACCTGTCTGAGGATGGATTTGTCCTGCATTCATGCAACCAGAGTTTTACTTGTTATAAATGTAAGAATGTAAAGAACTGAATGAGGGGCTAAAATAACTTANTAACTCATAAATTCATTAATATTCAGAAATGGTTTAGATATAAAACAATCCCCTGTGAAAAAAAATGATATATTTTCTTGACAATTCAATATGTATATACAATGTACTGTGATCATATTTACCCTTTCTCTCTCCCCGACTCCTGCTGGCCTCTTTCATCTTTCCAACCACTTTTCTGTCCTGCTTTCATTTGTGCATGTGCTTGTGTGCTTGTGTGTGTGTGTGTGTGTGTGTTTTCCTTCAGTATATCAGACATTATTTTGTATACTACACATAATTCCTTAACAAGTATTATGTTATTCACCACAGGCTTACAGTCTGAGACATCCATAGAAGTTTGGATTATTGAGAAATAAGACTGAACTACCGCTTTTTGCTCATCACAATTCTGTAAATCCATCTGTGACCCAAATTATCACAGAAGACAACAGAGGACCTTCAAATGACTCTGCAAACAGTGCCCACTCCTCTTTGCAAAGCTTCATATGTGTTTGCTGGGAAAGTACCTGGTTTCCCATAAAGNATTCTTCACTTCCATTGCTTTCTTTTGAATCTGTCTTGATGAGCTTTAGTCCTGAGACTGGAGAGATGGATCAGTATTGAAGAGAACTCCCTGCCCTTTCACAGGACTGAGTTCAATTCCCAGCTCCCATGTTAGGCATCAAGAGACTCATAGCAATCTGTAACTCCAGCTTCAGAAGATCTAACATATTTCTCTCCACAGGCACCCACAAACAGGTAAACATACACACACATAGGCACATATATACACAGATAAAACTAAAAGTAANTCTTTAACACACTTTGTTCTTTTCTTATGAAATATAAGCAAACAAATGTGATTGTNAGATTTTTATTAATAAATTTTGTCCATGCAAACCTTTTCCTTTCTCTTGCCTCTTATTTTTTTTAGTTAAAAAGAATTAAATCTTATTAATTATTAAATCTGCACTTCCCAGCACATGTATGTTACATATATTTATAGACAGTTGTTAATAAAGAGAAAAATCCTGACACTCTTCAATTTCTGTTAGTTCAAAAAGCAGACATNGGTTTATTTTCCAGTGTGCAAGTGTTGCTAATCTTTCTATTCATTGGCTCATGTAGCTGTTATTAAAACCATAGAATTCATGTATAAGATCATCCATTTATTTGAGCAAACATTTATCACGCACACTTAGTTGGAAAAAGTGTATCACTATGCTCCAGTGTCTTCACATCATAAAGAACTGTTGAGAATCAGCTCTNAAAAACTACAAACAAACAACACCAGGATCCTGCTGGGTGAAAACATCTAACTCAGAGATATTTCATTGGTTTAGGCTTCAGTGTCTGAAACCACAGCCTGGGAGGATATTCTTTGGTCTTAAGAATGGATATCTCACTGAGTCATTTAGATATGAGACCTTCTGATAAGTAGCAACTNTGTGTGTTGCAATTCTCCATCTCAAGGGAAAACTGCCACCAAAAAGAAAAAAAAAAACTCGATATTCAATTTCCTTGCTTTTGCCCCATCCACAAAGACATTCTACCTGTCTCTTATACACATCTAGATGTGTATAAGAGACAGGAAATAAGGGAACTAACAGATGTTATGACTCAAATGGACCTAACAGATATCTATAGAACCTGTCTCTTATACACATCTAGATGTGTATAAGAGACAGCATTTACCCTAAGTAACAAGGAATTCATGGTAACTCTGGGAATTCAAACAAAAAACAACAGCAGCAGCGTTTAGTTTGATACTCAGTCATTGTCTACATATTATTAGGACTTTGCCTTTTACTGGTTAACAATGAGCACCAAAAGGAAACGGTTCAGCCTGCAGTATATGTCAAGTATAAAGTCACAAGTAGGAAGCTAGTATCACCCACCTTTTGCAGTCCACAGAGCCACACAAACCTTGTTCTGTTGTTCTGCTATGGATGGTATCTGCAGTGATTTCTTAGAGATAGGATGGGGCATGGAAGGTACAGAACTTAAGANACTGAACTATGCATTGGGAATATAACTCCTACCTCCATTATCTCCTTAATCTTCTCTGCTAACATTCTGACCACTGCAGGAAGATCTTAAGNTTCAGGGGGAAGGACAAAACTCAAAAGTGAACAAAAGCAAACCATGTCACTGGAAATACTACATNCTATCTAAATATGTTCATTTCCACAAAGAAAAAAATTGAGGAGGGGACACTCCTGGGGATTGAATCCAGGCGCCCATGTTGATCAAACTCTGTACCATTGAGCTACATCCCACAGTAGTAATATGCTTCCTTAAGCTTTTTTTTAAAAATGATCCTTCATAACCATCATCCCCTTCCCCCACACCAGTGACTATTGGAGCCACACACCCCTTCATGCACCCATTGGGAAGAAGAGGCTCCAGAAGCACATTGTGTGCCCTTCCCCCAGCCACCTCAACCACAGGTCCCACCTACACCAATTGGAAGAAGAGGACCCAGAGCCCCACCTGTATGGATTGAAGGAAGAAATGGGTAGACAGCAGTGTAAGAAAATATTCAACAGCATAAAGAGCAATATGGCACCACCAGAACTAAGTGACCCTACAACAGCAAGACCTGAATATCCCAATGTAGATGATCCAGAAGAAAACAACCTTAAAAATATCTTTATGAAGATGATAGAGGCCCTTAAAGAGGAAATGAAACATTCCCTTAAAGAAATGAAGGAAAAGACAAACAAAAAAATTGGAAGAAATCAGTAAATCCCTTAAAGAAAGAAAACT
>LZPO01027833.1:33662-48447 GCA_001675575.1 Neotoma lepida | reverse complement strand
GAAAGTACTAGAAGGAAAACTCTAACCTAAGGAAGTTAGCTGTAACCACCAAAACATAGGCAATAGACAACCTCACACCAGCAAATCCCAAAGAAGAGAAACACACACATTACCAGCAACAACAACAAAAGCAAAAATAACAAGAATTAACAATCACTAGTCATTAATATCTCTTAATATCAATGGACCTGATTCACCTATAAAAAGACACAGGCTAAGAGAATAGATATGGAAACAGGATCCATTCTTCTGCTGCATACAAGAAACAGACCTCAACCTCAAATACAGACATTACCTCAGAGTAAAGGATTGGGAAAAAAATTTCCAATCAAATGGACCTAAGAAACAAACTGGTGTAACTATCTTAATATCTAACAAAATAGACTTCAAACTAAAATTAATCAAAAGAGATGGAGAAGGACATTTCATATTCATCATAGGAAAAATCCATCAAGATAAAGTCTCACTTCTAAACATTATGCCCCAAACACAAGGGCAACTACATTTGTAAAAGAAACATTACTAAAGTGTAAATCACACGTTAAACCGCCAAACAGAAANATAACAGAGAAATAAGGGAACTAACAGATGTTATGACTCAAATGGACCTAACAGATATCTATAGAACATTTCACCCAAACACAAAAGAATATACCTTCTTCTCAGCACCTCATGGAACCTTCTCCAAAATCGACCACATACTCAGTAACAAAGCAAATCTCAGCATATACAAAAAATTGGAATAACCTTCTGTAACTAATCAGACAACCATGGTTTAAAGTTAGAATTAAACAATAATACAAATTGCAGAAAGCCTCCAAACTCATGGAAACTCAACAGTGCTCAACTGAATCATCAATGGGTCAAGGAAGAAATAAGGAAAGAAATTAAAGACTTCCTAGAATTCAACAAAAATGAATGCACAACATATCCAAACTTGTGGGACACCATAAAAGCGGTGCTAAGAAGAAAGTTCACAGCAATAAGTGCCTACCTAAAGAAAGTAGAGAAATCTTACACTAGTGAACTAACAGCACACCTGAAAGCTCTAGAACAAAAAGAAGCAAACTCACCCAGGAGGAGCAGACAACAGGAAATAATCAAATTGAGGGCTGAAATCAATAAAATAGAAACAAAGAGAACAATACAAAGAATCAATGAAACAAAGAGTTGGTTCTTTGAGAAAATCAACAAGATAGACAAGCCCTTATCCAAATTAACCAAAAGGCAGAAAGAGAGCATCCAAATTAGCAAAATCAGAAATGAAAAGGGAGACATAATAATAGACACTGAGAAAATCCAGAGAATCATTAGTTCATACTTCAAAAACCTGTACTCCACAAAATTGGAAAATTTAAAAGAAATGGAAATTTTTTTGGATAGGTACCACATAGCAAAATTAAATCAAGATCAGATAAACAATTTAAATAGACCTATANCCCCTAAAGAAATAGAAGCAGTTATTAAAAGTCACCCAAGGGGAAAAATAAAAAAGCCCAGGGCCAGATTTCAGTGCAGAATTCCAGAATTTCAAAGAAGAGCTAATATCAACACTCCTGAAATTGTTCTAAACAATAGAAACAGAAAGAACATTGCCAAACTCTTTTTTCAACGCTGCAGCTACCCTGATACCCAAACCACACAGACACAACTAGGAAAGAGAACTACAGGCCAATCTCCCTCATAAACATTGTCGAAAAAATACTCAGTAAAATACTGGCAAACTGAAACCAAGAACATATTAAAAAAATCATCCACCATGATCAAGTAGGCTTCATCACAGAAATCCAGGAATGGTTCAACATAAGAAAATCTGTCAATGTAATCCACCATATAAACAAACTGATAGAAAAAAAAAACACATAATCATCTCATTAGATACTGAAAAAGCCTTCCACAAAATCCAACACCCCTTCATATTAAGGGTCTTGGAGAGATCAGGGATAAAAGGAACATACCTAAATATAATAAAGGCAATATACAGCAAGCCAGCAGCCAACATCAAATTAAATGGACAGAAACTCAAAGCATTCCACTAAAATCAGGAACAGACAAGGATGTCCACTCTCTCCATACCTATTCAATATAGTACTCGAAGTTCTAGCTAGAGCAATAATACAACAAAAGGAGATCAAGGGGATACAAATTGGAAATGAAGAAGTCAAACTTTCGCTATTTGCAGATGATATGATAGTATACGTAAGTGACCCCCAAAAAACTCTTCAGGGGAACTCCTACAGGAGATAAACACCTTCAGTAATGTGGCAGGATACAAGATTAACTCAAAAAAATCAGTAGTGCTCATATATGCAAATGATAAATGGGCTGAGAAAGAAATTAGAGAAACATCACCCTTTACAATAGCCACAGATAACATAAAATATCTTGAGNTAACTCTAACCAAACAAGTGAAAGACCTGTATGACAAGAACTTTAAGTCTTTGAAGAAAGAAATTGAAGAAGATATCAATCAAAATGGAAAGATCTCCCATGCTCTTGGATAGGTAGGATCAACATAGTAAAAGTGGCAATCTTATCAAAAGCAATCTACAGGGGCAATGCAATCCTCATCAAAATACCAATGCAATTCTTCACAGACCTGGAAATAACAATACTCAACTTCATATGGAAAAATAAAAAGCCCAGGATAGCCAAAACAATCTTATACAACAAAAGAACTTTCGGAGACATCACCATCCCTGACTTCAAGCTCTACTATAGAGCTATAGTAATAAAAACAGCTTTATATTGGCATAAAAACCTACACATTGATCAATGGAATCTAATTAAAGACCCTGACATTAATCCATACACGTATGAACACCTGATTTACAAAGGAGCCAAAACTGTACAGTGGAAAAAAGAAAGTATCTTCAACAAATGGTGCTGGCATAACTGGTTGTCTATTTGTAGAAAAATGCAAATAGAGCCACATCTATCACCATGCACAAATCTAAAGTCCATATGGATCAAAGACCTCAACCTTAAATCCAGTTACAATGAACCTGATAGAAGAGGAAGTGGGAAGTAGCCTTGAACGCATTGGTACAGTGANACCACTTTCTAAATATAACACCTGTAGCACAGGCACTGAGAGCAACAATTAATAAATGGGACCTCTTAAAACTAAGAAGCTTCTATAAGGCAAAGGACATGGTCAATAAGACAAAACAGCAGCCTACACAATGGGAAAAGATCTTCACCAACCCCACATCTGATAGAGGGCTGATCTCTAAAATATATAAAGAGTTCAAGAAAAGAGGCCTCAAAATAAATAATTCAATTAAAAATGGGGTGCAGATCTAAACAGAATTCTCAATAGAAGAATCTCAAATGGCTGAAAGACATTTAAAGAACTGTTCAACATCCTTAGCCATCAGGGAAATGCAAATCAAAACGACTCTGAAATACCATCTTACACCTGCCAGAATGGCTAAGATCAAAAACACTGATGACAGCTTATGTTGGAGAGGATGTGGAGAAAGGGGAACACTCCTTCAATGCTGTTGGGAGTGCAATCTTGTATAGCCACTCTGAAAATCAGTAAGGCAGTAGGTATCTCAGAAAATTGGGAATCAATCTACCTCAAGACACAGCAATATCACTCTTGGGCATACACCCAAAAGATGCTCAACCACACCACAAGGACATTTGCCAGACTATGTTCACAGTAGCACTATTCATAATAGGCAGAACCTGGAAACAACCTAGATGCCCCTCAACTGAAGAATAGCTAAAGAAAATGTGGTACATATACACAATGGAGTATTACGCAGCAATAAAAAACAATGGCATCATGAAATTTGTAGGCAAATGGATGGAACTAGAAAAAAATCATCCTGAGTAAGGTAACCCAGACTCAGAAAGACAAACATGGTATGTACTCACTCATAAGTGAATATTAGACGCAAAGTAAAGGATAAACAGGCTACAACCCACAACCCCAGAGAAGCTAGGGGAAAAGGAGGACCCCAAGAGGGACACACATGGATCACTCCAGGAAAGGGAAAGAGTTAAGATCTCCTGTGTAAACTGAGAAGGGGGAGTAGAGGGGAGGGGAAGGGGGGGTAGCAACATGAGGGCTTTAGATGGCCAAGTTTGGGGCAGGACAGAAAGGGAGAACAATGACAGAATGAGTCATTATGGGGTTAGGGAGAAATCTGATGCTAGGGAACTCTCCAGGAACCCACAAGGATATCCACAGCTAAGACTCATAGGAATAGTGGAGAGGGTGCTTGAACTAGCCTTCCCCTGTACACGGATTGGTGACTACCCTAATTGTCATCATAGAACCTACATCCAGCAACTGATGGGAGCAGATGCAGAGACCCACAGCTAAGCACTTGGCCAAGCTCCTGGAGTTCATTTGAAGAGAGTGAGGAGGGACTATAAGAGCAAGGGGATACAAGACCATGGTGGGAAAAAACACGGAGACAGCTGACCCAAGTTAGTGGGAGCCCACGGACTCTGGATTGACAGCTGGGGAGCCTCCATGGGACTGCAATAGGCCCCTTGATTGAGGGTGACAGATGTGTGGCTCGATCTGTTTGTGAGTCCCCTGGTAATCAGACCAGGACTCATCCCAAGTATGTGAACTGGCTTTTTTAAAACCCATTCCCTATGGTGCTGTGCCTTACTCAGCCTTGATGCAGCAGGGAGGGGCTTGGGCCTGCCCCAACTTGGTATGCCAGCCTATGTTGAATATCCAAGGGAGGCTTTACCCCCTATAAGGAGTCAGTAGGGATGGGATGCAGGGAGGTGGGGGGAGAGCAGGAGAAGAGGAGGGAAGGGGAACAGTGTGCAGTATGTAAAATGAAAAAAACAAACTTTAAATAAACAAGTAAACCTAAAAAATGGCCCTTCTAATACACATATTTTTAAAATCATGTGCATGTTTATGCCTGTGTGTGGGTATCTGCATGCAGATGCAGGTGCTCTTGGAGACAGGTTCCCTTGGAGTGTTTCATGCATTGATTCTCTCTCCACCTTAGACAGAAAAAAATAAGTAAATAATTTTTTTTAAATAAGAAGTGCTGCATTTCTGTAAATCTAGCATTCAAAAGACAAATATAGGAAGAAGCAAGACTGATGATACCTGGGCTACATAGTGAGGTCCATGGAGTGTGGAATCTCATCTCAAAAAAAAGTACCTTCACTTGACAGTCTAAAAAGTACTTTCACTTGACATTCTATCCCATATCAAACATTACACATTTCTCTCTCTCCCACGGGGCATGAGAATCTAGAAAAGATTCCACACAAGAATCCACACAAAATCAGGTACCTAANTGATCGAAGTTTGATTTTAGTAAATCTAAATCTAAGTTTGCAGAAATGACCTTTTTTTTTCACGGTTTGAAGCTGAATGTTCAGGGGAAGGAATGGAACCTTGTCCCCTAGCTTCAGGCTTTGAATGCAGGGATCCTTCCTCCCACTACAATAGCCTCAGGAGCACAGTGTCAATGGGACCAAAGAGAGAAATGTGGTATCTGTCCTGTGACCTCCATCTGACCCTATCTTCCCCTCCTAGGGAAACTGGCTGTAAGGAGTCTCCACCTTGCCAATCACCTCAAGACATGGGTAGTGCACACATGTGATCTTTTCGATGCTCCTGTTGCTGTCATAATGTCACTGTGATTCCCCTCTCCAAAATCTCTTGATCTACATACTTTCATTTCTTTTCCATCCAATCGGTCCTCAAGCTCTGGGTCTTTTCTACTTGTTTTTATATATTTTTGAGTAAATGGGGAAAAGAAACAGCCTACCAAGTGCTCTTATTTCCACCATTCTCTTTTTATATTTATTCAGTTAAGAAGATCAAATTAAATATATAATCAACATTTTAAAATCCTTTATGTGCCCACACACATGCATATAACCATACACATGCACAGATCACACACACACAAAAAAAAAAGAAAGAAAAGAAAAGAAAAAAAAGAAAGGAAGGGGAAGGGATTTCTCTGAGGTAAACTGGGGGAGAAAATCAAAACTCTGTATTACCATCAGAGTCCTTCTAGCCAGCATGACCTCCATGGTGATAGCAACTTTGCCAGTGATGCCTGTCCTTCACGATCTTCCTCCTGCGGTCCAATTGCTGCTGAGGCATTAGAGGGTGGAACTGGAAAATTTAGCTCTCATTTTGTTCAGTAATGTATTTTGATGGGGAATATGGGGAGGGGAGGCTCATAAAAAGGCACTTGTTGAAGAATGAAAGTCACTGTCACAATCACCATTGTTCCTTGTCATGATCAAAGTCACTCATCTTGAGCTGATCATTTACTGTAGATTACCACATCCATGGTAATAGTTGAGAGACTAAACTTATCTCAATGTGATACTGAGCCCTGAAAACCTACAGAAACAGGCTCCGATCATGAAAATAATATACAATAGAGTAAAATTCATCCCTATAGCATGTGCTCAAGACTCATCTTCATGTTTATATTATCAATAATGATGAGTTTAACAGCGCTTTGTTTGCAAACAGAACTCACATCTATTGTTACGTGTACACAAAATTCCACTGGGTTCACTTGACTTTGCTCATGAGACTTTACCTCTGACAACTCTTGGTTTTTCTATAAGCCAAACCCATCTTCAAAATATGAATATAAGTATAGAAAGGTTGCTCAGTGGAGGGAGCACTTGATGTATATGCATGAGGACCTGAATTTGCATCCTCAGTACCAATGTAAAAGCTGCATTTGACCACCGGCATCTATAACTTCAAAGGAGGAGCAGAGACTGGAAGATCAGTAGGACTTGCTGGCTGCCAACCTAGCTAAACAATAAGCTCCAGGAAATCAGATAGAGAGTGATTGAATAAAGCCAGAAGATGTCTTCCTGCACTTGCACACCACACACACACACACACACACACACACACACACACACACACACACCTTAAAGCATATGAAGCTACACTAACAGAGAGTATTCAAAAGAAGAGCCCACAGCAACTCTTACAAAGAGTTACAGGAACAACGTGGTTGAATGGTGATTGGGAAAAGAGTAAATCCTTCTTTAGAGGAATCCAACACTTACTTGGATAACTGTTTCCCAATAGATGTGTGTCAAAGTCTCCACTAGGGCTACAGTAACAAAATCACAGAACTTATTAACAACAGAAATATAAAGTATACATTAGGCATAGGAATTTGGAGGCTCAGAAGTCCAAGGTCTAGGTCATAANGAAGGGACTAGAAACTAGACAAACTCCTGACAGGGAGACAAATAGGGAAGGGGTTATAGACAGATAATAAAGATGACAACCTTCTGGCTTCTACTTCACTCTCCTGACCTAAAATGAAGAACTGATGGGCTCTTTCTAGACACAACAAGGACCCACTTTCCTGCAGATCAGTCCATGCTGGTCAGATATGTTCAAGACTGGTTGTGAATAATCTTGAATGAAGCTGTAAGCCTGTCAGTGTCCCTTTCCTTAAGCTAACCAACCCCAAATTANGGAAACCGATCTGATCCATACCACCGAAACGCACAAAATACCCCCTTCCCAGCCCTCCAGGGAAGAAATAAAAAAGACTCCAGTCCTGACTCTGCTCTTCCAGGAGTCTTTCTTTCTGTGTGTTTTTTCTCCCTCCCTTTCCATCACTCTCTTCCCCTTCCTCTTCCCTTCTCCCCCTCCCCCGTCCCTCTCTCTCTCTGTGCTTCTTCATTTGTAATAAAGTTTGTTGCCTGTTACGACCTGCTTTGTCTGAGATTCCTTTCCTGTCTTTTAATTCTTTAATTGGTAGAGAAAAGAAACCCTATCAAAAATCCTAGATGGTAACAGGATGATGGCCATTCTCTCATNCATAATGGCACCTTTGTTACATCCTCACATGGTGGATGGGGCAAACAAACTGCCTTATGTTTGTTTAATAATAGCATGACTCCTTACCTGCATAGTTACACCACCTTCTAATGGCCCTGCATATTTAATACTGCAGCACTGGGGGTTTGTTTCAACACAGGCATTTGGCAGGCACAAAAATGGTCATTAGAGCAGTTTGAGAGCCAGAAAAATGGCTCAGCAGACAAAGGTGCCTGTCCCTAAGCTAACAACGTAAGTTCCATTACCAAATCCCACAAGAAAAGAGAGAACCAATTCTTGCAAATTGTACGTGGATGTCAGAGGACAACTTGAGGAATTCACTTATCTTCCTCCACCCTGAGGGTTCCAGGGATTAAACAGAGATCCTAAAACTTGGCAGCAAGTACCTTTACCTGCTGAGCCATCTTACTGATCCAAGATGTTTCTTAATGGAAAGCTGATCACAGGTAATACTCCCAAAGTAAGCTTATATTATATATCACATCTAATCTTTTCTGTCCATGGTTTTAGAAGATAGGATTATATATAGATAGTATAGCCTATAGATGTCAGCTTCTTAGAAAACATTTGTTGATGAGTTATTAGGAGAAAAATAATACATTATATCCTCTTTATTAAATGTGCCCAATTTCCTATCTAAAATAAATCCTGCCATGGGGAAATCCCAAATATATCATCTTACTTTCATTGAGCCCTTTGAGGCAATCCTGCTGAGACTCAGGCAAGATAGCGTCAAATAGAAATAATATCCCATGTGAACTGTGGGAACTAGAGCATTTTCCAGGTATTAATCAAATGCTCTTTTTCTACCTGTAGATGAACATTACATGCGAAAGTGAGAGTTTTTCAAACACTGTGTGGACAAACAATAAAAAAAAAACCTGGGGCTACTTCGTAAAAAATAAATAAATAAATAATTTTTTAAAAATGTTTCCTTCTCTAGCAAAACTAAATGTTGTGCTCCCCCACTTTTTTTTATTTAGGAGGCTGCCTTAGAAGTTTCTATCCTTATGGTTAGCTTTCTTAGTACCAGAAAGCACTATGCAGGCTACTAGGGAAGAAAAATCATCANTAGTCTTATTCAGCTCTTTCACAATAATATGACTGGCCTGGAAAGATATGGGCATGGGTGCAATTGTGGCATGAATGTTATAGTGGTAACCAACCACTTCCTGCTTGAACTTAAGGTCTACTGTATAGGATAAAACGCCTCATACTGTTAATCTGGCCAAGAAACCATTGGTTAGGAAGTTCCAAGACTCTAGAGGTTAACCTATTAATATTATTCTGACATGGGCATAGTAGCAAACTGCCCTCTACATTCATCTATCTATACCCATAGATTAGTGCAACTCCTGGACCTCATCAGAGAATCTGTTTTGTTTAATAGACAGCAGTTAATACAGAAATTCACAACTGGTCAAAGTGCAGAGAAAGTGTTAGTGGGGTGCTCGGCCATTAATGGGACATCTATATCACACCCCTTCCCCTTAATACTCAGAGACCATCAAAGAAGAGGGGGCAGGAAGACTGTAAGAATGAAAGAGTAGGGAAGACCAGGGTAAAACTATATCTTCTTGATAGGACATAAATTATGAACTTACAATAGCTGTGGTTACCTGTACAAGATCATGTTAGCCAATATTCTATCATGGAAGGGGAGCCACTCACAAACCTCCACCACTATCTAAGAATTACTGACAGTTGAAGACTGCTTGGGGAGGAAGAGTCATTTTCTTTAAGGGTGTGGCCCCTGGTATGTCATGACTTTGCTCAAGTGAATGGTCCCACACTCATGAGTACACAGGTGGCACAAATTAGACTCATTGGGTTATAAAGAAAATGAAGACATGATTATGAGAAAGATAAGGGAGCAGATCTTGGGGGAAGGGGGCAACTATGATAAATACATATTATATACATGCAGAAAATTCTCAAAGTTTAATATAAATGCCATATTAAAAATGAAGGCTTCTTTGATGTGTTCTAAATTACTTGTCATGTNAAAGAAAAAGACTTTGCAAGGTCACCTGTAACTTTCATAAACATGTTCATGAATATTGCCTAATATAAAATGCAGTGACTCATACAGTTCATTCTGAAAATGAAGGAAGAGAGAAATGAAAGCTTNGGATGATAATAGAAACTCTGTGTTCCTAGGGCTGGCTGCTTGAGAGTCAGGCATGATTTGGTTGCAGGGCATGTCCCCTCCCTTTCTCTCTGAACATTTCATTTGAGTAGAAAGCTCTCTGTAAATCACCTCAATAAAGATGAAATAACTCCCTCCAGAAGGATTCAGATTTCCGTTATACACTGGCATGCAATGGGTTTTTGAAATCAATATTACAACAGAAATGTGGCCATTACAATACAAGATATGGAGGAAGAACATATAAGAAGTTGTTTTTTTTATTATACTCTTGGAGGAAAAGGGCAAGCAGAGGCAAGAAAGGAGAAAAATATACAAAAGGATGCAGCAGGCAGGGGCAGGTAACATGTCACCTTGTGAATGGNTGAAAGCTATCATTCAGTAACCAACCTCATGAGATAGATTGCTATTTCATACTAGAAGGATGCTGGATTTGCTTTTAGATTAAAAAGAAAGCATGCTACACTGGAATAGAATATAAAATTCAGGAAGACACTAGTGAAAGCTTGGGATTATTAAACAAATAAATGAAGAGCTCATTCCAACTGCACCATAAAATGAAAATTAAATTATAAAAATGAAATTACTTAGCTTAATATCTTTTTGAATCCTCTGTTTAAAAGGAAAAACTTAGGAAACAAAGATGGGAGAGCTCCCAGGAGGTGAGAATGGCTTTCTTTTTCTTCCTGGAACTAGACTCCTTGAGAAGCTGTGTTGATTTCCAAATGCCTCAGCTGACCAAAAGCTTTGGAGCAGTGATTGAAAAGAATGGAAGACTCTCCTCAGTCTTCTCCAGGGTGTCCCAGGTCCCTCAGTAGACACCTGCTCCTGGCAGCACATGTTAACTTCTTTAGTCTATGGTAATTTACTCCTCTGTCACCCAGCCTTCCTTCCATAATGGGTTTATGACTTGTAAAATGGTAGGGCAGAATTACATCAGTGAATCTGACTGAGTGGTTGTTTCTCTTGGACAATGCAGTAAATATTATGATTCATAATTTGGGAGAGTGTTTGTGTTAACAGCATACCCCTCTACCACAATACATACATATTTATTTGATGATATGGGCTTATCACATGCATGCCACTGTAGTGAAGGGGAGATAAAAAGATGAACTGATTCAATCATCACTTATAGAAAGCTTACTTGACCATTCACAGTAGGGTCCCTAGCAGAGAATATAAAGAATACTAAACTGCTTTGAAGACACTCTCCTGCTGTTGAAAAAAGAAGCTTCATTGAAAAGNGGTAAGAGAAAGTTTATCTGTGGCTATAAAAATAAGTATTTGGAACACAGTTGGGAATTATAGTGATTTACTAAAGTGACAGCAATAGGTCCATGACCTCACCAGGGTCCATGATCTCACTAGCCATCAATAATTGGCTAGATTTATAGTACTAGGCATTAGTTCCCACCTACTGAGCAGGCTCTAGGTCCAATTAGATGGCTCTTAGTTTCCCCCATGATACATACAAGATGCACCCTCAGATATATCTTGCCATATTGATAACTGTTGTGGTCCATAAGCACTACAGCTGGGAAGAACTACTGATTGCTCTTTTCTCTTGGTAGCTTACTCAGTACCATAGATACTATGGGAGCTCATCCTCAGGAAGAGGGCTTACAGGTCAGGTCCAGCTCAGCTCCTCCAAGTCCAGTGTCCAAACTGTGTGGTAAACAGTCCAGGGAAATGGCAATGACCTATATTGTTTAGGTAGTCTCTTGAACCAGCACAAGGACATCAGTTGACATGCCAACATGGATGGGGAATTATCACAAGGCCCCACCCCTAGATGAATAGCAACTGACAATTAATGGCTGCTAAAAAAAAAAGAAAAAAAAAAGAAGAAGAAGAATCCATCTTTTCCAGGGATGAGTTCCCTGATGGATTATCTGATTCCAAGTAATTAGCTCTAAACACACATTCAAATATTCAACACTAAATGGACTCAAAATCATGAATTTGAGAGGGAATGAGGGAGGACATGAGAGGAATTGGACAAAGGAGAGAAAGGAATAGAAATTATATAAATACAGAACTCACATATGAAATTTTCAAAAAATTAAAGTATTTAAATTGAAAGCAGGGAGCGGGAGAGGGCAGAAAAGCCCAAACCAAATCAACAATAAGTCACTCTCTTTAAATCAGAGTAGGTTAGATGAAGTAGAGTAGGCTAGATGAAGACTTAGATTATTTTTCAACAAAATGAAGGTGGCGAAACAAGTGCTTATGAGGGTCTGCAGAGGGGACTTGGAGAACAGTAGTGATGGAAGTAGTCAAGAGCCTGGGCTCTGCAACAAGAATGCACTGAGGGACAATACCAGTTTTGTTACTTCTTGGCTAACTGAGCCAAGACAAGCTAATTATTCTCTCCTTTCCTCTCCCTGCTGGTATGTGATTGTTTATACTACTGTTGTGATGGAGATATTGTTCTGTATGCTGTGAATATGTGTTGCTCTGATTGATTGATAAATAAAATGCTGATTGGCCAGTAGCCAGGCAGGAAGTATAGGCGGGATAACAAACAAGGAAAATTCTGGGAAGAGAAAGACTGAGTCAGGAGATGCTGCTAGTCACTGCCAGGAGTAGGAAGATGTGAAGGTACTGGTAAGCCACGAGCCATGTGGCAAAGTATAAATTTATAAAAATGGGTTAACTTAAATGTAAAGCTAGTCAGTAATAAGCCTGAGCTAATGGCCATACAGTTCATAATTAATATAAGGCTCTGTATATTTACATGGGTCTGAGTGGCTGCAGGACCATGTGGGAGCCCTGGCGGGACACAGAAAAACTTTTTCCTACCAATGGCGCCCAACATGGGGCAAGACTTTCCACCTAAAACTTGAGAGAACTTAAAAACAAATTTTAAAACTGAGTTAAGAACAGCTTTCTACTTTATGTCTCGTGCGAGCCGAGATATAGAGACACCAGGATACAGAGACGCTGTGGCACNCAGATTCACAGCATGCAGGCTTGAGCTAAGCAGCATGGCAGATTCCTGCTGCAGTACACAGTGGCATCTGCAAGCTGCACAGCACACTGCATGATGTATTGAACTTTCACTCATACAGACAGAACAGTTTATGGGCCANCTGCACGCTATCCTGATGGCAGCATGGACCCCAGAGTTGGTGGGTAAGCATGACTCTCCTGGGTACCGTCGCCATATTAAAAAGCTGAGGTGGGTGGAGTCACAGCCAAGGCTGCTGCTTCTGTCCTACTCACTATAGTTTAAAGCAATAGATTCACAATAACACAGATTCAAATGTAATAAGACTAAATGGCTTACATTGTGTACAAAATTGAACATAGGCTTCAAAGGGAGAGAAAAAGAAATATATGCAGTTATAGAAAGAAATAGATAGTTTTAAAAAATAAAGTCTTTAAAGAGACAGTAAAAATAATATAATAAGCCATGTAACAATGGATATTACACAGAGAATCTGGATTGTGTTGTCTTTGGGATTTTTAACTGCAAAGAGACATTTGATTATAAAAGCTGTTGAGTTAAACTGGTATCTTGATTTCAAAATTTATGTCTAAGGATACTTTACTTTGGAAAGGAAGCTCTGCTTTTGTTTCCACAGAAAGCAAGAGGCTATGGATTTGTTCCAGGTTAAGATGGATCAGATTTGATCAAGCCAGACCTCCTGAACCTTAACAGATGGTACCTATCAACAAAGGTTATAGCTGGTCCTCCCAAAACTTGCTCCCGGAACTTGACCAGTAGCTCAAATTTTCTCAGGATTCCCATAAGATTGCCAGCGCCCTCATCCAGCAGGAAGTAGTATGAAAAACTATGCCCACATTCCCCAAAAAACAGAATATGGATGTTTGTCTTTGTTTAGATTGTTGGTTACAAATTGTTATTGGTCATAGTCAATCTCTTTCTGAAAGAAGAAAGGGGTATATGATATGGAAATATTGGATATAAATATGATAGGATAAAAGGGATTGTTGAACCTACTTTTAAAAAGCAACTTGTTTAAAATGTTTTACATTGGTATAGATTTTAGTTTGTTGATACAAGTTTAATGTTGATTTTGTTATACTGTATATATATTTCTACTCTTGTTTAAGGTATTATGTTTGTTTAACTCATTTAAATTGTAATGGATAATTAAGAAATACAGATTAATAATTAGTCTTCTATGATAGTCAAACTTATAGTCATGTTAGTTAAGCTTTCTAGGTATACATGGATATACTTCAATTAGGTAGGTAATCTTCAAACANTTCAAGNACCTACAAAATATGACATTTAAAATGTTTTAAAAACTTTCTGGACNTCTGCTCCTGACAACACTGATTTACTTCAAAGAAAAAGATGGCCATCAAAGACACTCCATATGGAATTTATCTTCTTGCAAAAATAGACATTTGGACAAAAAACTGTTCTTGCCTGGACTGCTTAAAAAAATGTTATGTAAACTGGACATACANGACCCATAGAAAAGTGACCACTAAACTTTGCAAGACAAGATGGTCCTTCAGGTTCCTGCTTCACAGAGGAAACTGCCAGACATTCTACAGNACACAGAGAAAATGACTGAAAAACCNTGGGAATATAGGCTAAAGATGGATGCCCCAATGATACAGAGGAACTTTGGGTGACTGTCCAGGCAGACAACTATCTCTGTCATTCTAGATTTTTCAAAGTTGCTTACAATGCTCTTCCTGTTTAATTAGGTATTATTATATCCTTCTGAGGTCTTTGATGTAGTTAAAGACTAGATAGTTATACTTTTCCTTGGTTGTGATAAAAGATAAATTAGATATAAAATTTTAGACTCGCA
>LZPO01027833.1:4896-21255 GCA_001675575.1 Neotoma lepida | reverse complement strand
AGCTGGCAGATTGGGAGGAGAGAGGAGAGAGGGATCTGAGGTTGGTATGTAAAAGGTGTGGAAAATCTTTTTAATAAAAAAAAGGAAAAAAAAGAATATAGGTTTGCACACATGTTTTCTCATCAAATGTCCTCAGATGTCTAAGATTAACTCTCTTATTTTATAACTATGGAAACTGAGACTTTTAAGTGTTTATGCATCCTGTCAAAAGACAGCCAGCTACAATTCACTGGTACCTTGTGATTTCATAGAGTTTCAAAAATGGAGCTCTCAAATATTTGCTGTATTGATTTTTCTTAAAGATTTCTTTTATTATTATTATTAATTATTATTAATATTAATATTTGTGTATTATTTGTGTATTTTTATTATTATTATTTGTGTATGTTTAAGTGCATGGAGTGCAGGTGCTCATGCAGATCAGTGGTTGTGGATACTCTAGACTGGACTTACAAGTAGTTGTGAGTTGCCAGATAGGGTTTGAGAACTGAAGTTTTGTCCTCTATAGGAACAGCACATTCCTATACCTACCTTCTGAGCCATCTCTCCAGCCTCAGGCTTATAAATCTCTGAGCTATCAAAACACAGTTTCCTAGTAGTAAGTGACAAGATGTAACTAGTTTCCTGGACTTACCCTCTATGCACAATTCATAATGTGGCCTTCCTTTGAGACCAATATAGCCAAGCCTTTTCTAACTACCTCAAGAGCAAGCCTAACTGTACCCTGGATGGATTGAGACTGTGGAGACTGAAGCACTAATGGTAGTTCCTGGGTGACAGTGGGAATGCTATAGAATGCACAGCAATACCAGGCCATCCAATANACAGAAGAGGCACTGCCATGTAAAAAGACAGGCTTCCAAGGAAACTGAGTGACTTATTGCACGGGACATATCAGTATAAAACCTAGATGCTTCATCTGGATGATGGCTCAAGCAGCTGGCTCTGGCCTGATGGCAAAGACTAGAAACTCTCACCATGTTTGTGCTGCACATGATCCTGGAAGTGTGTGACTGGAAACTAAAGTGCAATTATTNGCATCTGTCCCTAGATATCAGAAGGCACAAGACAAGAGAGTCATTATTCACTTCCTGTGTACAAAGTAGAAGGGGTGTAAGAATTTCATGAGCTGGGGACTGAGTTCTACCCCAAACTTCTCTTGCCATCTTCCTCAGGTCACATAANCACTTTAGGCCTTACAAAGTCCCTGGTAATAAAGGCAGGGGTGTACCTGGAGCAAAGTTTGCAGCATGTTATGTATCTAGCCACAGACTTCCTCCCCTTTTCTGGCATTGGACTTCAAGCTTCATTGTTCAGTGATAAATGTGATCTTTCNCTTCAATCTTGTTCTAAAACTTGAAGACAATCCAGCATCCACTGTTAGTCACCACCACCTTAGTGTAAATTGCCCATCATTGCTTCCCTCACTATGTGAACAAAGGAAACTATGAAAACATACTTTTCTCCAGGAAGACATGGCAGGGAAACAAAAGGAACCATAGGTCAGATGGTCTGGGACATGAAACACACACATCCACTGACTTGCAACTTTACAGAGACATCCATCCTTTCCTGGGGACCCTGATGTTGGTCTCAAATCCACTATGCAAACACAGACATTATTGCTAAATTCTCTTTCCTTTCCCTGTGCATTGGTTACACAAAGTCCTTCCTAGCCATCCTGTGGGACATGCTTATTACACAAACCCATTTTACATTGTAGTTACTAAGTGGGCAACAGTTTTTGTCTCACTGTCTTTCTTACCACTCCTTCCAAGTGGCCTCCTTCCCATTAATATGATTAGCCCTCCTTTTGGACATAGGTATCCTGACTATGTCATCTCCTAGTTGATTCATCTGTGGGTACAAAAAGGCTGCTTCATAAACCCTGGCCATCTCACCACCTCACCTAATAGGCTTGCCATTCATTTGCCAGGCCTCCACCCCTCCTAACAGGCCTGCTCTTCATTTGCCAGGCCTGACAGCCAGTGAGCTGAAACAAAGCAATCACTAGTTGGGAAGAAGGAGGTTTCATTTCTCCTCTAACTCTCGCTGTTNGTGTGAGAAATGGACTCCANACATCATCCCCTACCCCTTTCCTGAGCCTCCAGCTCCTCATCTGTGAAAAGAGGGCATGAGCTTCTGACCCTCTGATTTGATTTCACAGCATCCTTGTTTCCATTCTGACCTTTGGCTCTAGGCCTTTCCAGGGTTAGGCCATCATCAGAGAGGCAAGCACTGTTTGCCATTCTGACCGCCAATCTGGACTCGGGCAGACTATGCCGGGAAGCTGACAATGATCAAATGCCCAGGGCTGGCCCTGCGCCATGTGTCAGTTCAACACACCATGTGACAGGCTACAGATGGAGACCTGAAGACTAAGTGTTCTGTACCGTGCCCTACAGAACTCTGAAGCTGGCCCCTGTGCTCACAGTGCCTGCCCAGACTCTGCCTCTGCGAATTCTGCCCATCAGTCTTCTGCCCGCCCTAGCTGAATCAGAGAGTTCAATTGTTTAACTTCAAAGAGCAATGAAATAAAATAAAATAAAAACTAAATTAAATTAAATGGCTGGGCTGTGTAGATCAGTTATTAGAGNGCTTGCCCAGTACAAAGCCCTGGATTGGATAAAACCAAGCATAGTAGCTTATNCCTATAACCCAGCACTCTAGAGGTTCAAGGGAAGAATCAAGAGTTCTGGGTCATCTTTTAATACATAGAAAATGTGAGGCTAGCCGGGGCTATATGAGACTCTATCTCAATCAATCAATCAATATCTTTAAGATTTAGCTATGTCCAGTGATACAAAGATGTTCATGNATAACATTATGATTATTATGCAGTACCAGGCATATGGTGTCTTTTTTGATGTGCAAAACAGCACTGAAGGGTAAGGACTGTAATTTTCCCATTCTGCAAAGTACTTTGGGACACACAAGTCCCTCCTGGCAGTCTGATCGCACCTTACCTCCTTGGAGGTACCTCATTGAGTGCGGTTTCCTTGATCTTTCCAGTCCAGCTCCATCTCCCTTCCAAGGTGTGCTCTTCTTACACTGAGCAGAAATCTTTCTCTAATGATCCCTTTAGCCCNTCCCTCTCATTGGATCCCTCAAACCTGGATAAAGACAATCTAATCAATAGCAATATTTGAAGGTAAAGAACAATTAGCACCAACACCAACCAGCTATGTGGCTTCCTTTTGCTCTTCCCCAGCCTGTCTCCATAATTGGAGTTGGGCTCTGGTATGTGTTGCTTTCTCCCTCCTTGCCCTTTCTAGTCTCTCTAGTAGCATCCTAATATGAGTCAGAGCTTTGACAAATATACAGCTAATTTCTAAATAATGGAAATCGCTTTTATTATTCCAGTCAAGGAGGGCTCCTACAGGAGCTGTGAGAACTGGCAGCTGTACCCACTGAAAAAGTACCTATTGAAGACATAAAAGTTTGACATTCAGTGGCAATTGCCATCGAGCAAAACACAGGGGGTGGTAAATAGAACTTTACAATCAGGTCAAATAGCTTTATGCTATGTGAGCCTCTTTATCCTCATACTCATTTCTAGCACAACTTTTGTTTGGCAAGACCTTAGGATTGCCTCCCCTGAAGAGGGACANATCCTGTGGTCTTTCCTGTTTCTGCTAGTTTCTGGCTCTGTAATGATTTCTCTCTTCTGTTTTGCTTTTCTATTGGGTCTCATTTTCTTTAAACTGTCTCTGTGGACCTTATAAAACATTAAGGTGCTAGGCAGATAGGTCAGTAGATACAGTGCGTGCCATATAAGCAAGAGGGCCTGGATTCACTACCCTAGAAACCATGTTTAAAGAAGAACCTGGATGTGGAAACTGAGAGCTGGCTCAGCAGATGAAAACACTAGCTATCTAAGCCTGATTACCTGAGTGTGATCCTCATTNCAATCCACCTTTAAAAATAGCAAGATTAGGTGGCTCTTGCCTGTAATCCCAGAACTCCTATAGTGAGTTAGGAAGCAGATATAGGAGAATCATAATGTGTATAGCTCAGCAGCAAAGCACAAGGAAGACTGTCTCAACAAGGTGGAAGGAAAGAACTGNTTCTCAGAGCTGTCCTCTGACCTCTACACCATGGCAAGGAGCACAAACACCTTACTCAAAACATTTCAGACATATCAACACACATACCTACCTACCTACATACATATATACATAAATTCTTATATAAATTATAAAAATCCAGGTTTGGTAGCATATTCTTTTAATTCCAGTACTGGGGAGATGGGCAGATCCCTGGCTGGAGGTCCCTAACCAGCCACTCTTGCCTTCTTGGTTCATTGCAGGCCAGAGAAAGATCATGTCTAAAAAATAAAAAGGTAGATGGAGCCAAAAAAATGGTACTTGAAGTTGTCCTATATCCTTCACATGCACATATACCTACACACACATGAACATGCCCTTATGCATGTACACTCTGTCTTAACTGAGCNTAGTCCACACATAGGAAACTCATTTCATATGAAGCTTTGTAGATGAATTGCTAAATGGTCTTATTAAATAAAAAACACAGACCCAGAAATCAGGGTTAGAACCTGAGAGGTCAGAGTAATATGGAAAGCCACAGCTAACCTCACCTCACCAACTCTGCAGCTTCCAGAAAGAATATTACTTCCTGTCTACCTATACCTATATACTTTTCTGTTCTGCTCTCTCATTGGCTCTCTCAGCCCAGCTACATCACTTCCTCTTCCTGCCCAGCTCTGTCACTCCCTATCTGTCTGTACATACCTCCNGACTTCTCTGGTTGGTGCTGGGATTAAAGGCATGTGTCACCACGCTTGGCTCTGTTCCCCACTGTGGCCTTGAACTCAAAGAAATCCAGACAGATCTCTGCCTCCCAAGTGATAGGATTAAAGGCATGTGCTACCATTGCCTGACTTCTGTTTTTACTTACAATGGCTGGTCTTTTCCCCTGTTCCTCAGATAAATTTTATTGGGGGACACAGATAAAATATCACCACAAAGCTCCATCTGAAGCCTATGACTGCTTCAAATACACCATACTTGATTCCATGCACTGACTGCTGTCATTGTAACACTTGCACTGATAACCCAAACAGACATTTAGTTCTCAGTTGCACATTGATGACAATACTTCTCCATATCTTGTCTGAGGAGTGTAGCTAAAGGATCTCATCACTATCAGTAGCCATCAACCTGGCAAACCCAATCAGCCAATAATAATAATGTGCCCAGCCTATTCTACNTTGCAAATCTCCTAAACTAGGACCCATTAGACAAGGGGTCCAATAGGAGGGTCCACTGCTGCACTATCAGGAAAGCCATTTGAGGCTTCCATGTATTCTTTCATAACTTCAACTCACCAAGTACCTGTGGGAAATCAGGAGACAACACCCTTTCAGATATTCACTGGGTGTGGCTGCATGGACATTTCTGTCTTCCCCGAAGGTCCCAAGCTCTCAGGTTGAACTCCAGCTTCATCTGTCTTAGGACCCTCTCAACCCTTTCATCCTCATTCTGATAGTCCTGCTTCATTCTATACCACACCTATACAAAAAGTTAGGTANGTTTGGCTGACCTTGGAATATATTTCTCACTTTTCAAAGAAAGATTCTTATCATGCCCCAAGGACATCAAGTTATTAGGGTAATTAAACTACTACACCCACAGAGGAATCCAAATCCCTTCCATGCCAATACACATTTGCTATGATTGCACACTATGATTTGAATACTTGACACTTGCCTACAACTTTCTTCTCCAATGCACCCTGCAAGGAGCACCTAATAGCTACTTCTCTGTGCATGCCATGTGTTTGTTAGGATACTAGAACAAATTGAGAACACAGCATAGAACTTGCACTCTGAATCAGTTTTGCTTGAGAGGCTACAATGCTGAGAGCTGCCTAGAGAACCTCACNCATTCTGGCAGTCAGCCCCATGAGACCTGATTGATTGGGATGACAGATGGCATTTTATGAACCATTGNGTTTAAAGTTACTGGGCACGTGGTTGACAAGAATACAACCATATGTCTCTAAGTACATCAAAAACAAAAATCATGTCCATTTTACTTACTGGGGTTTACAACACCTAGCACAGTGCTTGCCAAATAGGCAATGTAGTAACTATAGCTGACTGAATAAAGGATGGACTGATCTCCAATACATCACAGTGGTAATGAGTGAAAACTAGACTTAAATGACCATAGCTATGAGTCCTGGTTACAGTATGATTAGCTGTGTGGCAACTAACTTTCAGTTATTTCATCTGTAAGACGAAAATGTTGTCATTTGTGNTATCTGACAGTATGGCTGCTATATTCCTTATGTAATGCCAGGGTAGTTTGTAATAAGTAGCAAATACAACTTACTTGATGATATAATTAGCCACATACTGAGCATGCTTTAATATATAACTATTCTCACATTCTGGATCTTGAGGGTTTTATTTATGATGGAATTCCAATTCTTATTTTGCCATTCTCTTTAAGCTTATATTAAGCCTAATCTATCTATGCAATGGTATAAATATACATGAAAATCTTCTTTCTTGCATTTAAAATTAAATTTTGGGCTGAGAAACTGATCCTACCAATGCTAATCATTATTTATTTTGAGAGGAAGGAAATCCTAAGCGTCAGCATTGTAGAACCTATAATGCATGGATTTTGATTGTTAATCTTCTGACATGGGCTAATTTTTCTGTATTCAGGAACACAAGCACTCAGATTTGCCCTTGCCTGGGAAACTATGGCAAATTTTAAGTGAACTATTAGCAGGGGGTTTTAGGATGTTGGTCACCTGGTTGAGTGTTTGCCTGGCATACACATTTGAGTTATATCCAAAACAAAACACATAATAGCCACGTTGATGCAAGCTTTCAATCCCAGCACCCAGGAGGAGAAAACATGAAGATCAATAGCTCAAGATTCTCCTCAGCTGCTTATCAAGTGTAAGACCAGCTTGGCCTACATGAAACCATCTCTCAACAGAAAAACAAAGGAAGAAATTATTAGAAACATTATCCTTAGAACTCCAGATTGGGAGTTCTAAGCCAAGGAGTTGGACCATGGATGAAACAGAAGTCCTCATGCAACAGTTATTTACACTCTGCCCAAACACATGGACTCAGATACATGGAATGAGAAGGTGAAGCAACTGTAACCATGAAGCTATGGGTCAGTTTCACAAGCTGGGCTCCTTAAACCATTACAGTGGCACAGCAGAACATGGAAAGGAAAGAAGACCACACAAAAGACAATACTCAAACATTTCCAGAGAGACTTAAATAGGGTGGGTATATTTCTCTCCAAATAGGAAAGGTAAAATACTTTCCTTTTTGTAACATTGACACTTTAATGGTCAGGTGGCTTGAATAAGACAAATAGACAAAAAGACTATAAAACAGAAATAGAAATACTCCTCCCAAGTTCCNCTGTTGCAAATTACCACAGTCCTGTAATTCTATTGATTTTCCTGCACTATATCAAATTTTAATCACCATAAACCATAGGCTAATATAGATCTGCCACCAATGTGTGCCCTTAGAAGCCTTGGATTACATGGAGGACCTCTAAGCATCTTTTAAGACTGTCTACCCTGGAAACTTGGAGGTAAAAGCACACACCTGGCAAAGGGTCTTCCCTTTGCAAATGGTTTTGCAAAAAGCAGGTATGATATTCTAATTCTTTAAAATGAGGACTCTGAGAAAAAGCACTAGTTGGATNAAGAATGGAGCTGGATGGATGAGGTGATCACTCCCACAAAGATAATTACCAGAGCACTCCTTGAAGGTCAGCAAGATAATTCTGTAGGCAAATGTTTTTGCTGCTAGGTTGAACCACCTGAGTTTGATCCCTGGTGAAAGGGGGGAACCAGTTCCCACAGTTTGTCCTCCTACCTCCATATGTATATGTATGTGCACACACACACACACACACACACACACACACACACACACACACACATACACACACACACTGACTCACTACAGCCCTTGAGAAAGAAGGACAAACTCCTTTTGTTCCCTGGGCTAAATGACCACACTTCAGCCCTGTCAGTGCAGCACAGCTTAATCCTCTAGCCCTTTACTGGATACTCACAACGCACAAAGCCTCACTAGCTTAAACCATTATGCCTTAAACTATGCGCCACAACACTAGTTTTACAAGGTGTTAATTGGTGAAATAAATGGAGAATAAACGGTTGTTGGTATAACTAGAAAATTTGCATACTGTATCTCACATAATATCAAGATCTACAATCCTGTAACTTCATTGAGCACCTAAAGAATCAGGTCAGGGTGGGGGTGGTTCATTTGATGAAGTGCCTGCTGCACAAACTGGAGGAACTGAGTTCATTCCCAGACCTACATTAAAGCTGGATGGTGCCCATATTCTTTTTTTTTCCCTATGATAATATTGCACTTTTATCACATTTTTATTTTATTAAAAGATTTCGTATTCATTTTACATACCAACCACAGATTCCACTCTCCTCCCTCCTCCCACCCTTCAACCTTTCCCACAAACACATGCCCCACCCCACCTCCTCCAAGGCAAGGTCTCCCATGGAGAGTCCCCAGACCCTGGTACACTCAGTTGAGGCAGGTCCAAGACCCTCCTCTCTGCGCCAAGGCTGCACCAGGTGTCCCACCATAGGCATTGGGCTCCAAAAAGCCAGCTCATGCACCAGGGATGGATCCCGATCCCATTGCCTGGGGGTCCCCTAAACAGTTCAAGCTAAACAACTGTCTCAAATATCCAGAGGTTCCAGTCCAGCACCATAGGGGCTCCATAACTATTGGTCCACCGTTCATGCATTTCCACTAGTTTGGCTGGCCGTCTCTGTACATTTTCCCATCATGATCTCGATGTCCCTTGCTCATAGGATCTCTCCTCTCTCTCATCAATTAGACTCCTGGAGCTCGGCCTGGCGCCNGCCTGTGGATCTCCGCATCTGCCTCCATCAGTCTCTGGATGAGGGTGCCCATATTCTTATAACCCCAGTACCATAGAGGTAGAGACAGGAAGATCTCTGGGACTTGCTGGCCAGACAGTGTAGTCTATGGGTGAGCCCAAAGTTCAGTGACAGACTCTGTCTCAAAAACACATGCACACACAAGCGCATACACATCTGCTTATTCATGTGGGAACACATAGACACGTATACATGCACATACATACACATACTCATCCAAAATGCAATCCTTAAAGATTTTGCTTCTGTGAATTATCAATGAATACCTTAAATACTTGTATTCTGTAAGTCAAAGCTTATGATATATTGGACAGTATTCTACCTATGACTAATATTTTTGCACATTTCAAAGATCACAACTTTGCACTAAAAGGAGATAAAACATAACATGGTACAGACACTGAACAATGCATTTTCTTCCAAAATATACAAGAAATTCAAAAGGACTTGATCTCTTTGATCAACCAAGAATATAAACAAGGCAACTCTTGTTTCTCTTATGTAGACACTTTCAGAAGCATCTCTATAAAACTGACAGCCATGCACTTGGCTCATACGACAAGCACCACACAGTGGCACATGGGCTTTGGAATTGAGTGAAGCTAAGTTTTATATTTAGGTCTGTCACTAACTAGTTCCACATTAGAGTGTGCTCTTTAATCTCTCCAAGACTCAGAACCCTCATTTATTGTTAAATAAATTCCAGTCATTCTAATGTCAAAAGTTCTAAATCTGAGTTTAGAATTCAAAGGTACAGAGCTGCTCTACAATCACCAATGCTCCTGTTTCACAGTGTACACTCAAAAGCTCTATTTTAAAATGTGTCAAGAGGAGGATACATAAAAAGCACTTTAAGTTTGGAAAGTTCTCTGGAAACAACAGAGACAGAAGGAAGGCAGAGACAATTCTAAGGAAGGGCTGCAGAAGGACTGCAGGGATCTCATGTTTGTTCCTTCCTGTCATCTACCCACGTTGTTTAATGTTTTTGCAGTAAACCCTCATTCCTGTCACAAGAGCAAACTGACCAAGAAGTGCTGTACTTCTGCATTTAAGTTTTGAGTTCTCATGCATGGTATGGAAGCCAATGGAACAATCTGGACAAACCTTGTAAACAAAAATCACCAGTATTTGAGAAAAGAAGGACAATCTTCCAGGAAGGCATGGAATGCATCATCCACATCNCAGGTAAATAATACATAGGCGGCAGGGATTTGGATGTGGATGTCATAGGAATTGGCAGTAAAAATACAGATGAAGGGGGGAAGAAATGAGAGTAGAAAAGAAGGAAAGAAGGTTTGGAGAGATGGCTCACTGGCTTAAGTGCTTGCTATGCAAGTACAAAGACCTGAGTTGAAGTCCCCAACATCTATGGAAAAGCAGGATATGGTGGCATTCATCTGTACCCCAACTCTTGGGAAATGGAGACAAGTGGATCCCAAAGGCCACTGGGCATCCAGTTTAACGATCCAATTTAGCGAGCTCTAGGCTCAATCAGAGATGCTGTCTCCAAAACTAACGTAGTACAGCTGGATCTGGTGGAGCACACTTTTGATCCCAACACTCAGAAAACAGAGGCAGGTGGATTGCTGTGAGTTTGAGGCCAGCTGAGGATATACAGTGAGACCTTGTCTCAAAAAAACAAAAATAAATTTTAAGAATAATAATGATTAACTAAATAAAGTGGAGTTTGATGGATGAAGTCACTCATAAACTTCTGGCTTCCACGTGCACACACACACACACACACACATACACACACACACACACACACACACACACACCAGTGACAAAATAAAAAAGATGAAAGGAAGGAGGATAAAGGAATTAAAGCAATTGTTAATCTGCTCTTTAAGAATGGTGATTATGGTCAAAGACTTTGTGGGAATATCCTAAGTATGACACAGTATGCTCCTAGAATACACTGTTACGTCAGCTTTCTACATAGTAAGGACATGATTCTATCTTTTTAAATCAGTCTTAAGATAGACAGAACTAAAAACAATGGTATGAAGTAAAGAGATTTGTGCAAANTAAATAGTTCAGCTAGATTCTTAGCCCTACAAGCAAATTCACATCACTTGTGGGAACTTCGAACTTTTGATACTTGAGTCTAATTCACCAGACCAGGTGAACTAGTGTGGGTCCTGCCTCAGCATCTTTGAAGANCCCTAGGAGATCCTAATGATCAGTCAGGACTCAGAAACACATGGGTAATGTGAAACTGAGGCACTAAAGCAAAACCTATGAACTTCTCAGTGTTGCTGAATGCTCCGCGGAAAGAGGAGCAGTTTAACTTCCTGGATGATTTGAAGACTTTCAGGATATGGCTGAGACTGACAATAGAACAGAGTGAATTTATTCTTCTTGCTTAACATTGTCCTAAAATATACCCTCTCCTTTCCCTGAAAAATCCAGGCTGGTAAGAGAAACGGTGGCTTTCCTAAGTAAGAGAAACTCCTTTCTACAGCCTGCAACCCTCACAGNGGAGATGACAGGACAGACAGGAGTCCATGACTGAATCTCATAAAGGCCTGGGACTTCCTGGAAAATTGTTAGTCAACCAAGCTGTGCCTTTTCCTGAATTTTGACTTTGTTTAGAATTACATTCAGTCACAAGGGTTCTGCAGAGTCCTGTTTAATTATCTGACACTTTTTCATGAATATGCAACAGAATAAACTACTGACACATTCACATTTGTCTGTTCTTTTTTCAAAATTCTAAGAATGAAAAGATAATGTGTTTTCCCACCATCCTCTTCTTGGAAGGATGGGCAGACTTTTATGCGTTCTTCCACAGCATTTCATCTCCACAGACACCCAAGTCCCAACTTCACTCCTATGTTTCATATAAGAGAACCACATTTGGGCATGTAAACTAATCTATAGAGAATTTTAGCTCACTAGTTTGTATTTGTTTGGAAGCAGAGGTGGAGCAGGGGATCATTAGGTTGGAGTTGCCTCAGAGAGGGAAGGGGAAGAAGACAGAGGTCTGAGTGGAGAAGAGTTGGATTTCCCAAGAAAGAGATAGAAAGGAAGAGTGACTCTGCTAGTGAAATCTTTCCCTGACAGTAATAAACATCCTTCTTATATTGCATGAGGCAACAGTGAATAGATAACATTCAGTAAAACATGGGGAATACAACATGCAACCTGGAAGAAGAGAACACAGCAAAAATTCTCCAATGACAATCTGGCTTCCAGGCTTTCATGAGATTCCAGAACCCTTGTGAGGGGGGCAGCCATTATTTGTTTGCCTTAGAAAAAGAAAACAAGTAGATTAAGGATATAGCTTGTTTGTTAGATTGCTTACCTAACATGCATAGAGCCCAAGGGTTTTATAACCCAGTATCACATAAAACCAAGCACAGTGGTATGCATCTGAATTCCCAGCATTCAGGAGGTGGAGCTAGGAGGGTTCAAAAGTTCAAGTTCATCCTTAGCTACATAGTAAATTCAAAGGTCAATCTGCACAACAAAAGACCTTGTCTCAAAACAAGAAGAAAGAAAAGAGAGAGGGGTGAGGGAGAAGGGTGGAAGGAAAAAAGAAGTGATACTCCTGTTTATGACTTTTGTAGACCAAATATACAAACTACTGTACTTACTAGAAGTAGTAGATTAAAAGAAGTCAGCTCATTGAGAAAATGAGCTACAGGGGAAAACTCTACCAGAGGGTATCTTGGTTGTTTCAGAAGAGAATTTGAACTATCAAATTCTTGAAATACTTCACTAAATTAATGATAAACTTAGCACCACACACAAAGAAGCTCATTNACAGAATGGAAAGAACACATAACATCTATTTTAAATAGTGTCTGATTTTGACCGTGAACTTGATCACAATGGTCCCGATTCTCATCACATATAGGTGTAATCAAAATATATCTCCCTTAAGAAGCCAAACCTCTCTCCTTTTAGAAAAAGGGGAAAATGCTTTCCTTTATAAAAACGATATTTTCACAAAAGAACAGGAAGAAAGATGAAATGAAAACAGTCTTAAGAATTCCATACTACTAGAATTTTTCTTATTAGCAAAGTGTGCTGCTCTCAAAATTTTGAAAAAGTAATGTTCTCAAGTTTACAACACAATTTATTGAAACATCCTTTTGCAAGAGATTTTGAATCTTGTCCACAGCACCCTTTCTACTGTGGCTTCTTCTCTTTATAAAAAACCTTGCATAACTTTTTTTCAGACCACTATTTGTAAAACTCCTAAGTCAAAGAAACCTAGAAGCAAAAGAGATGTTTCATGAATATGAAATATATATACAAGCATACATACTTACACACACACACACACACACACACACACACACATACACATTCATACAGTGTTTCACAACCATGAATCTACAATTATTAGAGAAAGACTTAAAGTCACATCGCATGATGTCATTGACCATAACAGCGTAAGTGTAAGAGGATCAAGCTTGTCTATTGGAAAGCCATTTTCTCCAGCAGAGTGTGTTTCTGTGTGTGCTCTTTTAATTGGGTGTACTATTCTCACCTGACTGACTCCCATACTTCATGTGAGACAGAATAAATTGCTCTTTTGGTTGGAGTCTTGGGAAGTCTATTTTGCAAATCCCCAGGTGACTCCTAAGAGCATAAGAAAGTGGTCCTAAGTGTACCAAGCTGCCCGAAAAGGTCAGAAACATCCTTCCAATGCTTTCGTGGCAACACTCCTCCCTTTTTGTTCTTCATTAACCTTTCTCACTATCCCTAAACATTTGCTGAGCTCTTTATTTAGAAATAATTGCAAGAGACTCTTCATGCAGCCAATCAACACANAACGCCAATTTTGAGGTAGGTGCTGATACCATTCTCTACAGAATAGGGGAGGAAGCCCAGGAGCAGAGAGGGTTAATGATTCACCAGGTACTACATATGCTGTAAGTGGTAACACCACACTTGGTAACTGGGGCATCTGACAGCAGAGCATACATTATGAAGCAGCTTCCTATATATCCCTAAGAGACTTGAAAAGCAAATACTTAAATCCACAATTACTAGTTCCCAAGAGTGACATTTTTCCATTATGCCAATAAGGTCAATGTTGACCAAGCCTATAACAATAGTCTTATTGTTTTTTAAAGTGGGATCACTGATGTTTATGAAGTAAAAGCTACTAATCAGTCTCACTTTCAAAACCAGCCCTACTATACCAAACTTTCCATGAACAGAAAACCAAGAATCTTTTTTACCTGCTTTTCCCAGGTACTTCTTACATGCTCTAAAATTTGAGAAGCACTTTGTATGTATATATGCATGAGTCAACAGGATAAAGTTTAGAGACAATGCAGTTAACTTTTACCACCCTTAGATGCTCACCTAACATCAAGATAAGGTTAGAGCCATGGTTCTCAAGCAGGGCAATTTTACTCCCAGAGGAAATTGAGCAATGTCCACATGCACTTTTTGTTGCTGTCATAGCCGTAAGATACTACTCATATCTGATTAGTGGAGGCCAGAAACGCTATTAACCACTGGTTTTTACTTTGCTCAGGGTGCCAGAACAAAATAGTATTATCTGGATAGCTTCTCACAGCCCAGGTAGCTGAAAGTCCAAGACCAGGGTGTCAGCATGGTTGGGTTATTCTCACTTTTGTAGCAATATTCTTGACATATTCTCACATAACAGACGAGAGTTCTCTAATGTCCCTTACTACAGAATTCATCCCATCATGAACACTCCAATCTGGTTAAGTCCATCTCAATCTTTAGAACCCAAGGACCTTGTATTAATTACTTTCTTGTAGCTATGACAGAATTGCTGACAAAAGCAACTTAAGGGAAGAAAAGTTTATTTTGGCTCAAAGTTGAGGATACTGTTTACCATGGCCATGAAATCATAGTGGTGGGATCATGAGGCATATATCACACTGTTTCTGCATTCAAGAAGCAGGAGGAGATGAATGCCCATGCCTAGCTAGCTTTCTCCTTTTTATTCAACCTAGAACTTCAGCCCATGAATCAGTGTCACTCACAGTTCAGGAAGTCTTTACATGTCAACTAGTCTCATCTAGAAAATCCCTTAACAACATGTCCAGTGGCCTGAACAATACTAGCAATTGCAGGCTCCATCTCCAAATACGATCACATTGGGGATTAAATCATGACAATATGGGACAGCCCCTACAACAAAGAATTCTCTGGAATGGAATGTCCACAGTGCCAATGTTGATACACCTGGGTTAATANAGGAATACATACAGAGAATACAGCACTGACTCCTACCTTTTCTTAGTAGTAGTCCAGTTTGGTAGAGCCAACTTTACTTTTATTATATTCTCACCATTCTCACTACTGGCCTGGTATTTAGGAATGAAGACCATCCCTTGTTATTGTTCCCATACAAAAGGATTCTACTGGTTCAACATGAACTAATATTCTTNAAAATCTGTCTGTAAATATAGGTAGACTACAGAACAAAAATCACAAGATCATTTCAATTAATACGAAAAATTCTTGATATCAAACTGATGCTTGATGAAAATCCAACATCCCTTCATGACAATAAAAACCCTGGAGAGATTGGGGATGGAGGGGACATGGCTCAATACAATAAAGATTATATGTAACAAACTGATAGCCACTATCATGTTAAATGGAGAAAAACTCAAGTACTTCCGTTAAGAATAGGAACAAGACAATGGTATCCACATTCACTACTCCTATTACATATGGTGCTTCAAGTTCAAACTAGAAGAATTAGCCAAGAGAAGTAAATAGATGGAATAAAAATAAAAAAAAGAAGAAGTCTATATACTCTTATTTCCAGATGATATAAACTGAGAGACAACAAACACTCTACCAGGAAACTCCAAGAACTGGTAAAGACTTTCAGCAAAGGGATAAATTGAGAAAGCAATCAAGGAAATAATTCCATTCATAATAGCCAAGAACAACTAATTAAGGAATTGAACTACCTCCACAATGAAAAACTTGAAGCAATGAGGAAATAGATCAGAAATGACACTGGAAGAGGAGATGTCCCATGCACATGGATTGGTAAGACTGATATTGTGAAAATGGCCATCATGTCAAAAGAAATCTACAGAGTCCATCAAAATTTCAATGTTTTCACAGAAATTGAAAAATATTTATCTTAAAGTTCATGGGGAAGGACAAAAGACTGGAGAGCCAAGACAATACTGAACAATTCAAACACTGCTAGATGTATTAGCATCTCCAATCTCAAGCTGTACTACAGACCCATAGAGGTAAAAGCAGCATGGTACTTAGACAAAAACAGGCACATTGACCAATGAAACAGAATCAAGGACCCAGAAGTAAATCCATGTACCTACAGTCAACCGATTTTCCACAAAGGTGTCAAAATACACAGTGTATAAAAGCTCCTTCTCAGCCAAGGCAGGGCAAGCCCCTCCTCCC
>LZPO01027832.1:56688-67291 GCA_001675575.1 Neotoma lepida | reverse complement strand
ATCCTTGGGTGCTCACAAATGCACAATCACATATAGATTCATGAAAAACATCTGAGCATAGATACTTTATGCTAAACAGTATATCTTTGGGGAGAAACCACTTTTATGAATTGTGGCTATGAAGCCACACCCTTGTGGCCTTCCCTGTTGGCCGTTGGAGTTCTGNTTCTGATTCTAATGTTTATCAACATCGCAACCTTGCGTGAGTTATTGTATTTCTCTACGCTGCAGTTCCACAATCTTTAAGTACAAATAAGAGTGGTACCCAGAGAGCTGTTGTGGGGATTTTAAGAAGTAATGGGCAAAACATAGCTGCAGCAATGATTGGCACCTAGAAAAACCACTAAAATTGCTGTTTATAACAAATTATGTTTTACTATTATCATTGCTAAATGATGTATATGCTGACTTNTGACCGCCCCCCCCAGAGTCCTGTGTATTCTTGTCTGTGTTCTGCACCCTTAAATTTCTTTTCTTTTTTTNAATTTTTGCTAATTCTAGTAGGTATTTGTGTGTGTGTGTGCCATTATGCACATGTGGAGGTCAGGGGAACACATGTGGGAATCACTTCTCTCTTTCCACCATGCCAATATCAAACTGAGATTGTTAGGTGTGGTACCAAGCACCCTGAGCTACCATGTCTGCCTTCTTATTTAAAGTTCTAACCATGTTTCTAATGCTTTGCTACTGTTGGGTGTGAGAATTACACTAGATATTTCCTCTTCTACTTACTCGTTTCAGAAAACTTTGTGGGAACACATAGTCTCTTACCCCTAGAGAAGCTGATTTAGTGGGTCTAAAGTGGGGCCAGGAAACCTGCATATTTTTCTCAAGCACACCATTGATTATAATACACAAGTCATTTGGAACCATGAANTCTGATGGCCTAGAACAACTGTGAAATATCTACAGTCAATTTTTAATGCACATGAATCTTGCAAACTGGCTGGGTCAATCATCAGTAGTTACTGGGCACAGTGAAAATATTTACACACNAGACACTGATGAACCCCACCGTTGTTCTTTCTCCTGGGCATCTTTTTCACTATCACACCACTAGCATGACCTTCTCAGTCCTCGAGATTTGGAGTGTTCTTGCGAGAATCTCCTCCAGCTGAGACTCGGCACCTTCATTGTTCCTGGAGAGTAGAACTGACAAAGGTTCGGTTCATCATACAGTGGGAGTTCTTGTGGCTGGTGGCTTCAGCCCCAGGTCGCTGCTACCCTTAACCAAGCTCTACACCTTCTTGAGCTTTAGACGGAGACATAACATGGTCACTAGAGCTTTCCAGTGTCTGAGAGGTGGCAGGGATTGAAAATAACGACGAAATGGAAACAGCTTTTGAAAGACCATGAGGTTGGCGGATATGATGGTTTTCACTTGTGATCCCAGCTTCCTGAGGCTGAGGCAGGATTCAAATTCAAGGCCAGCCTAGACCACATGGCAAGACCTAATTTTTAAAAAAAGAAAGAAAGAAGCAGAATATTATNAAGTTGTACGTTTAAACCCATAATCTTAGCTCCTATATTCGTGAATCAAAATAATGGAGTCTGGAAGACAACTCAGTTGGTTAAGCGATTACCTTGCAATCATGAGGAGCTTAATTCAATCTCCAGGCCCCACATGAAAATCCAGGCATGATGGTACATGCTAATAACCTCAGCTCTAGGGAGGCAGAGACAAGAGGAACCCTGAAGCTCCCTGACTAGCCATGGCCTAGCTGTATTATGGCAGGTCCCAGTGCAGACCCTGTCTCAAAAAATAAGATGGACATCTCCTGAGCAATGATACCTGAGACTGGCTTCCACACACATGTACAGACATGCGCGAGTGCAGGCACACACACACANACACACAAAATACATAGATTAACTAATTAATTTTGAAAGGGAAATACCTAGAAATGCTTCTCATTTGACAGAGTTGGCTGATGTGGACTGACTATTGTCAGGGCCAGAGTGTTATCTCCACTGCAGTGCTGGGAATTGAACCCAGGGCCTCCTGCATGCTAGGCAAACATTCTGTCACTGAGCTACAACTTCAGTCCATCTAGGCCCAGTTCTTATTGGTGCTTCCTTCTCTAACCCTAAGCTTCCACCTCTTCAGACCCGGAAAGTAACGCACTCTGCAGGAACAGGCCTCGGAGAACNGGAGTCCTTCTCCCTGTTTGAGCATCATCTCCACATTGGCAGTCTCGTGCTTGACTCTTCTGCCTGTCAGTGCCACTGGAAGGATCTAGGGGTGGGGAGTACTAGGAGTTGATGGTCAGGCATGGGAATTAATGAATTCCTGTTGACTGGTGGGTCTTACTTTGTATCATTTTCTACTAAGTGAAGATAAACAATCTGGGGCCAATTTCTAAGGGGAAGAAATCTTTGAATGCCTTGATGTGCTAATGTAAGTGGGCAGAGAGTGGAGCCTGGTGGGAAAAGGATGCAGAAGAGAAATGCTAAGGCCTGCAGAGGGCACTCGGTGGGAGAGTGCTGGCCTATCAGACCCTAGGCTCTGAGCTCCAGCCCCAGCATTGAGAACTCCAGACATGGTAGTGGCCTTGCTGGTGGTCCTCCTGAAGGAGTTTTGGAAACATGAGACTTTGAAAATGATGAGGTTGTTCACCCTCACATTATAGATGAGAAAATGTGGTCAAATGTGCTTGGCCTTGGGAGTCAGACTTGCATCTAAGTCCCCACAAGCTGAGGCTTTGGGCAAGTTACTCTTCCACAGCCTGTTTCTCTTCGGGTATAAACAGATTATTGGAATCCATCTTGTAATTCATCGTGAAGATTTCGTTAACATGGTGTGTATTAAGTGCCCCAAATATCCTGGTGTCCACCACATAGCATCTGCAGCTCTTAACACAAAGAAGGCTAATTGAACTACTGGCAAACAGGAAAGCAGCTAAGAGAAGAAGACAGATGGCTTGTGGATACTTCCTCCAAAAGAAGGAACCTTTCATAAAGCATAAGGGNCCCCCTTCACTCCCTCTGCACTGAGACACCTCAGATGAGGACTTCTCCGCAAGCCCCAGCATTCCCTGCAAGCTTTGTCCCATAGCAACCTCAGATGGTGGAATCCGTAACAAGTTCCCAGAGCCAGAAGTGGTATCAGCATGGAAACATCGGCAGTCGGGGCCCCTNTATGTTTCCTTTTTATAAATCGCTAAACATTACTCCCCCCCTCATTCAGCTGAAAAGGAGAACTCTTGGTCTCGAAGAACACTGATTTATTTGGGACNCTCTTGGCTTCCTGCCTCTGTTCACCTTGCATCTGAACATCAAGGCAGAAGTGCAGACACTGCTCCTGGGCTCAGGAAGGCTGGCACAAACTAGTACTCCTACAGTCAGGCCTCCTTTGGGGACTAAACTCTTTTTTCTCTTCTTCTCCCAATAAAATTCTCTGTTCCAGAGAGCGCTTTCTCAGCCAGTCCTTTCCTAATGAGATTCTGTTTGATTCACACCAGGCAGCCCTTGCAAGGAGACAGCACCAGAGCAAGCGCTTCAGTGGCTGAAGACAGTGTGCTGGTACCGTTCTAGACGCATCTTCAAACACAGCCATCACACATCTAACCAAAGTGATTGACAGCATGCCTCTCTCCCNCTCTGCATTTCCAGTCCATTAGTCTTATTTGTCTTCTGCAGAAAGACGCCTCCCTCCACACCTCAGGTTCCTGTAAAATCAGTGTGTGCCTATCAGACACACCTACGCACACGATGTGATGGGTACCAGTCTGGAATCCGGGGGGCGGGGTGAATAGTTGGTATTTTGTTCCTAGGCTTCGAGTCCTTCCTTCCTTTCCTTTCTCTCTCTCTCTGTCTCTCTCTCTCTCTGTCTCTCTCTCTCTCTCTCTCTCCACTCATTGTTTGTTTTCTGCCTTTCCCAGAAGCTACCTCTTTTTCGGGCTGTTAATCATAATGGAATCTCAAACACTTAGCGTTGCAGGCAGCCAAGTTCTCCTCTCCTTAGTACTGGAAAGCCTGTGAACCAAGAAAAGAAGCTGTATGTCATCAGAAGCTTGCTTTGTTCTTAGAAAATATTCAGCACAGTCTACNTGTGTGGCCATCCAACCCTGTGACCTTGAACCTGCCCACTGCATCAGCCATGGCCCTCCTCGGTCTCCACACTGTAGGCACACACACCCCTCTCCTATGTAGCACTTNTTTAGCACGTGTCTCTCTCCCAGGTGGATATGAATACTTTCAAGTAAAGAAACTGAGTGACCTTGTTACTCACTGAAGATTCTGTGGCTGGGAAGTTACAGAACTCATTTCAAGCCTGTGCATTGACCCCTCAATAAGGCTGAAATCTCCCCTCTCTTAAGAGCACCACTAAAAATTTATTACAACAAATACTGAAAAATACACCCTGACTGATAAGTAGTAAAACTAGAGTTGAAACTTAAACTACTTGGTTGATAACCCACCCTACTTCCTGAGCAGATAGATGTCTGTTGGCTGCTGCTGGAACGCAGNAGAAAGAAAAGGGTTAATAAGTTGGAGTTGGAGCAAAGGCTCAGTGGTTAAGAGAGCAGAGTATCTAAATTCAGTTCCCAGCAACCATGTCAGCAACTCACAGCTGCCTGGAACTTTAGCTCCCAGAGATCCGACATCCTCTTCTGGCATCCATGGGTGCTGTACACACATACACACACACACACACACACACATACACACACACACACACACAGAGAGAGAGAGAGAGACAGAGAGAGAGAGGTGCACATTCACACGCACACACATACACATAAATTAAAAAGTAAAATAAACCTAGTAAAACAAACAAAACCCCAAGTTGATCTGTTGCTGATACTAGCTGCAGAGGGGCCCTGTTACTTAGACCATGGAGTGAATGAAGTAGGAGTCATCATTTGAGATTCAGACAGGACCCAGTAGCAAGTGGAAACCCTCTGAAATGTCTGAAGGGCCCTCAGATAAGGCACTGGCTTCTCCAGAAACCTCAAGTGCTTTACAGTTATTACCACACACAATTTAGGATCATCCTCACCCTGTAGCTAAACTTTTCCACATCCCACTTTAAAGTATAAGTGACAGTCAACTGTCTGGAACTGCTGCTTAGAATTCTAGTATGGAGACTCAGGAAGGAGCTTTGCTCTGTCCANTGTGGATGGAAGAGCATCCAGCACATAGTTTGGGGCTTTATCCATAGTCACTCAATGAATTAATTATAAATGCGAATCAAGAAATCTACCAACCAGTATCTGCTAAATGCATACTAATAAGCCTGTGCCAATCAAGGCACATGATGATTCCATCACATGGAGATGGAATCTGGATTCTAAAATGTCCACCACTATCCATAAAGGCTGTCATCGTTAAAGACTTAACCTCATGCAGAAGCTATGCTGTGTCTCTTTGCTTTCTATGTCATCTCCACACCTGTACAATCCCAAGATGCACCATGGCTGATCTCCAAACCCAGATGTAGAAATTGTCACTTGAAGATGCTAAGTCCTTCCACAAAGTCAGAGTCAGGAGCTGGTGCATTTGAATTTAGGTCTGTGTATTAGCCAGGGTTCTCAAGAGGAACAGAAATGGTAGGATAAATATGTAAAATGGAGATACAGCTACATTAGATTGGCTTACACAATATAGTCTGGGCAGTCTAACGTGGATATTTCATATCAGAGAGCTAAGAACTTGGTAGTTTCTTAGCCTACAAGGCTGGGTACCTCAAGAGTCCCAATCTTTTGCTGAAGGTCCTATAGGATTCCTAGAGAGCTGGTGATCTTCAGTCCAAGTTGCAATCTCAAAGCTGGTCCTAATATCTTCAAAGGAATGCAGCAGCAGCAGTATGGAAGTGAGAGTGAAGTAAAGCAAGACAAAAGAAAAAAATGTGTTTCTTTTATCCAGACTTCCACCAGAAGGAATGGCCCACCTTTGCCCACATTTAGGGCAGGTCTTCCAACTTCAAGGAATCTGATCTGGAAAGTTCTTCACAAGAGTGCACAACAGCTTCCCTGTAGTTAATTCCAGATCTGGTCAAATCAGCAACCAAGAAGAACCATCTCAACCTGGCTGAGTCTGGAAGCAGCTGTGCCAGATGCACTCTTCCCTTTCCCAGAGGTCACCACCTGTAGGCACAGCACAGCGGCTGCACCACAAGAGGTGTCAGCATTCCAATACCAAGGCGGGAGCAGAAAGAGCAAGGCAGATGTCACCTCTCATCATCCCCTCCCTGTCTGAGATCTTCCCCCTCTTCATCTATCACTTTCTTGTGGTTATTTCAGGACCCAGATTTGGTGACACTCCTTCCTGGNGGGTTTTCCAAACATTAGACAGTTGAGTCCCTCACTCATTTCTTTCTGTTCTTTTCAGAACTCTCTGTACTTCTTGCCTGGCATGGCATCTCTCACTCCACCTCCCAATCTCTGTGCTTTCTACACTCCTGTCCTTGAGTTCCACCTGGAGAAGACTTTTCTCTCCCCAAGGTTGTGCACAGTACCTGGCTTCAATAAATATTCATGGAATGAATGACTTTAGGGTAAACAATGTCACCTGATGGACCCCATAAGATCAGAATTCTAAGAGAGGAATGGNTACTGATTGGAGCTTCTGAGAAGGAGTCTTCTGAAAGATTGAATTGGGAGCCATGAAGTTAGTACAATTCCTGTGCCATAACTGTAAACTCTGGGAATCACTTACAGTCTGCCTCTCCACTTCCTTGTCTATGAAACTGATCTGTGTTTATGTAAGGAGGTATCATGTATAGACACAGTCACAGTGATTCATCAGTGGCCACTTATCCTACACTACTGCAATGGGGAATTTGATCCATGGTACCCATCACAATAAACAAATAGACAACAACAACAACAAAACCTAAGTAACTTGGAATTGAATCTTTATTCTGTGTTTATTCAGAGCACAGCAATNAGGAATGTGGGGAGGGGGGTCTGCCTCCTTGAGCCATCTCTTGTTAGCATATTTTGTAGGAAAACAGAACAAAGACAATGAATCTATTCCAAGTTTAGTCTCATCCCTCCAGCCAGGCAGTCGGCTTTGTCTCTGAAATTCCACTTTTCCTTCATTACCACTTCTGTCTGTGTAATTTAAGACACTTCCACTAGAGTCACGGAGCCTTGCACTCCTTCTGAGCTGCCATTTGGATGACATCAAGAATCGAAGGTTAACTCCGAACAAACAAGCCATTAGCAGTGCATACGTGCTGGGCTATTTACNATGTCTTCCTGTAAATTCCTTCCTGAGAAAGAACTACAAGTGAGGTCTTATCATACAGCATAGAAAGTGGCCTGATCTAGCTCTATCAAGTTCTTGGGGCACTGAAATGAGGGAGCAGTTAGGAAGCCAACAGAATGCTCTGTCCTTTGGACATTGTCAAGTCTGGTCTCAGACATGGCTGCCACTTGTCCTTTTAGCATCACTATTAGTGACAATTGGGAGAGCAAGGCATTCCAGGTGAGTTATTTATAGTAAAGGTGCAGGGACACAAAGAGATCTCNTGCCATTAGGANCAAATACAGTGGATAATCCATGGCTTTCCTGAAAAGGNATGGCCCAAGCAATATTCCTTTGAGCAGAGGAAACTCAAAGAGTTGGTAAAATCATGCTATATTCCTATTTGCAAGAGCAAAATATCAAAATAAGGAGCCANTGTGTNTCCTTTACCCTGAACATACAGGCAAGACTGCATGGTGGCTGCCAGGCCATTCTCATCTGCCATTTTGTCCACTGAGAGCACGGNCTCTTGCAAACGATTGATCAGCCATCCTGTTTATCTGGAAGTTTGACTCTGCTTGGTTCAGGTTCCATCCATTGAATCTAAGGCTGAGTGGCCTTACTATAATCAGGGAAAGGCTGAATCCTATGACTGTGTTTAGATAGAGCAGATGTCCTGATAGATGCGTCCCTAATGGACTTCTTGTCTCTCATCTTCATGTAGCTAATTACTTTCAATCCATAAGACTCGATGGACAAACCAACTGAAGGGTTCTGAGAGAACTTTCCTGTTTCCTCAGGTGGGGCTTCATGACTGATTTCCATGCTTATCCTTNTTCCTATCATTTGAGCTTTCTATCTCTCCTAACATTTCCCTGCAGAGGAAGCTCCTATTCCTATCTCCTTAAGGTAGGTCTCACTTCCCCCACCCCCAAACTCCCATGCTTACTGTGCTTCAGCCTCCGGCTCAAACTGGGTTTTCAATTGTCAGTGCTTACTTCCTGTTATGATCACCAANAGAGACTGAATGTGTGTGGAGGGGTAGGCATACATAACAGCAAAAACAACGTGGAATTGTTTGGTTTTCTCTTGTGTTTATGCTGGTTAATCTTGACTGTCAGCTTAATAGGATTTAAAATCACCATGGAATAACCTCGGGGCATGTCTGTGAGAGAGTTTCTAGATTAAGCTAATTGATGTGGAAAGATCCACCCTAAATGTGGATGGCACCGTTCCACCGCCTGGGGTCCTGTACCACATAACAAGGAGACAGCAAGCTGAACCTGTGCCTCCGTTCTCTGCTTCCTGACTTCAGAGGTGGTGTCGCCAGCTGCTTCACGTTCTTCTGCCATGACTTCTCCACCCCAGAGCTCTGCATCCGTGAACTGTGACCTACAAGAAGCCCCTCCTTCCTTGAATTTGTCTGGGGTTTTGTCACAGCGACATATCTAGTAACTAATATATATAGCTGGTCTCCTAGGAACGACATGTTCAGTTTCAAAATGGGCATGATGTGGTCCCTTTCTCAAGGGTGGTAGTGAATGGGCTAGAAATCCCTATGGGGGAANGGGTTGTGGGCTTTAGCTAATATTTAAAGTTTGTAATTAGGGATGTAGTGTGCCTTATAGCCAACATAGAACTCTATTTAACTGGCTACTCTCACTGGGAACATCTAATGGGGAATAAGAGGTCCTCTAGCCAGACGAAAGAATCACAGGAGCCCTGCACCACTCGGTCCAAAGCATGCTGACAGAAAAGTCCTGTAGATGTGAGCTGAGTGATTTACAGGGCTGTGCTGCTGAACCTGTTAACACAGATNTGAAAGCAGCAGGTGGGCAGAGACTAGAGCAGGGCAGTGGCTGCAGGTGAAGGGAGGAGCAACAGCTGACTGGAGAGAGGGCCCAGTGGAGAGCACTTGTCCTCGGGAGGCTTTCTGCAGACCAAAACAAACACATGGCCTCACTACCCAGGAGCCCACTGGGAGCCATGATGTACTTAAGTACCCATGCTGGGGATGACCAACCAGTTATTCTGTGTCTACAATGCACCAGGGTCCATCCCAGGAAACTAAAAGGAANAGGGGAAATGTACAAAACACAGAACTGGGCTCTGCACGTATTTATCACCTGTGGTAGGACCACATTTGGCCGTGGTGAAGCTGCATGTATTTGCCTCTTTCCATAAGATCCAGGGCATGCACGTAAACTATTAGAAGGCCTCCCTCACACACACAAAAGGTTAAAATTCTCAATCACTTTCGTTAAGCATCTTCTCAATGGTCCCATTTCCTCACAATGCTAATGAGGGAGGCATTTCAGGAAGCTGACCTCAGAAAATCCACATAACTGTCTGTCTGTCTGTCTGTCTGTGCAGCTTACACTGCCCTCAGTGAAGACCTCAGGCCAGGGCGGGGTTCAATAGCTGATGGGACTGTGGTCTGAGATGTAGTTTGGCATAAATGATTTTGGCTGTTTGCTGTGAACTTGTGGATTAAGGAGTTCATACGGCCTGTGTATTTTTCTGAGGGAGCCATGGTACCTATGGGTCATTAGACAGAATGAGGCTTGCGTTGTGAGACCCACCAGAACCCTCTGAGCTCATCATTGTGCCTAATTTGTTTGAACATTTCAGTAGTTTTGTTGTATCAAGCCAGTCATTTAGAATGGAGAGGTCTGATGGCCTTACTCATTTTTGGAAGACTAGCTNATGGCATCCTCTCTGGGGTTAGACTTCCTTGAGAACAGAACTCTAAAAGCTTCCAGATAGGGAGCAGATGGGCTTCGTGCATACTGACACCAGGAGAGATAGCCAGACAGAGACAGAGCTGCAGGCCTGGGACAAGGAAGAAGTCCATCTAGTGAAATGCCAACTGTCAACTTGGAAGACTCTAGAATCATCTGTGAGATGGGCCTGTGAGAATGTGTGTGGCGGGGGGAGGGTGTTATGATTGCATTAATTGAGATGGGAAGACTGTCCATTGCGGGTGATATCATTCCATGCCTGGGATTCTGGACTTTATAAGATGGAGAACAGGAGNTGACAGCCACATGCACCCATGATTCTCTGCTTCCTGACTGTGGATGTGCTGAGCTCCTCAAGTCCTGCTGCTTTGGCTTCTCCACTATGGTGGGTAGTACCTTGAACTGTGAGCCAGGATAAACCCTTTCTCCTTTAAGTTGCTTTTGTCAGAGTTTTTTTTTTAATCACAGCAACAGACATGAAACTAAGGCATCCACAAACTATGGAAAATACAGGAAAGAGTTGGGCACAATGACAGTCTCCTGCGTGCAACAGGCAGGGAGTTTCAAGTGTTTCAAGTGGCAAAAGGAAAGTGGATCATTGTCTTTTTAAATTTTCTTTCAGGAAGAAAAAGATGAGAAGGATTGAATCTAGAGTGGGAAAATGCTAC
>LZPO01027832.1:14295-28070 GCA_001675575.1 Neotoma lepida | reverse complement strand
TGTGTGTGTGTGTGTGTGTGTGTGTGCGCGCACACGTGTGTTCACCTGTGCATACACAGACCAGAGGTTGATCTTGTTAAGCGTCTTCCTCAATCTCTCTCCATCTCATTTTTTGAGATAATCTTTCACTCTATCTTGAGTTCACTGATTCACTGACACTGGATGCCAACAAGCTCCAGGGATCCTTTGGTTCCCTGTCCTTGACTCCCTAAGGTTAGTATTGCATGTGCACACCACCACACCAGGATTTTTATGTGAGTCTGGTGGTTTAAACTCACTTTGGTGCATGGCGAGCNCTTTACCCACTGAGCCTCCTCTTGAGGCTGAAGACAGATGTCCCTACCTGAACAACGGACTCATCCCTGATAGACACCAAGACTGAATTGTCATTATAACTGTTTCCTCGCAACTGTCCTTATCTTCTACTGTCACACTGTTTATAGTTGAGGCTGGGGTCCTGCCAAGCTCACCAGCCCATCTCTAGTGCCCTATAGGTGCCTTGTGAGGAGCAGAAGCTGGCTGTTTAGAAGGGAACAAATGGGCCAATGGGCACATTCGTGGGAAGAGAAAAAAGTGCATGTATGTGTATAAGCATGTATGATCTCCCCAGGATGGAGGGGATATAAAACAATACCAAGATCATACCATGGTGAATAAATACACATGTAAGTAGAGATAGGTTAAAGACAGAGGTTAGTAGATACATATGATGAGAGAGAGTCTAGAGAGAGTCTACAGACAGACAGACAGACAGACAGACAGAGAGATCCATACATGTGGCTCTAATGCAGCAATGCCTTTTTACCTGGCCAGAGGAAGAGCACTAGAAAGAATTTTTCAGAACCTGAAGCTGACCTGTGAGCCAGTCTATTCCTTTCCACAATTGCAGAGGGAGAAGGCAGCATATCAAATACGTTGTGAATTTGGGTTCTGTAACCAGAGTGGNAGAACTCAGGTCTAGATTTTGCTGTGAGCTGGTCAACAGTCTGTAATTTCCATTGTGGGCTAAAAAGATTTAGTATGAAGAGACATTCTTGGCCCTGGATCAGTGGTCCAATGCCAGCATACACTGATGACCGCCAGAAGGTACTGTGCTACCTAGGTGTTTCTATGCTGAAGACCACACACACAATCCAGCCTGCTGTGAGTCTGTGTTGGGACTCTGTGCTTCAGCCAGTACATATTGGGGTCCTGATTCTGCTTGGGAACACTCCTGCTCCTTCACCTCTGCTGGTCACATCCAGGAATCAGGAATGCATCCTCCAACCCCAGCTCCCCTTCTGATTTGCCTCAAGCCTCATCTATCCTCTGNTAATGAGCTAACTCACACTCCAGGTCAAACATTGCNTCTTAAATGAAACTCCAGACTCCACAGGGTCTGGACTTAGTACCAGCACTCCACCCTGTGGAATCGAAAGACCACAAGGCTCCACCATCTTCTGGGACTNAAGAGCCGCAAAGGGGCTTCCTGAATGTCTGAGCTTCGAATAGCTCCAATGTTGAATCAGTAAATATTTTCCAGTCAGTNAGACCAGACTCTGGAATACTNGGGGCTGAAGGAGTTGAACATGGCAGAGTCTAAACCATTGTTTCACAGCTGAGAAAACTCCCAGGAGAAGGCTGAATTTGCTCAAGGTCACTCAAGCTCTTTGTAGTGATTAAAAGGAAGAGATAACCCTCTGGGTCTGCTGCCATCTAGTCTAGTACTTTTTCTGTGGAGCTCTTTTCTCTGCTGTGACTAGTTATTGTGACAGATCCAAAGCCATGCCTTAAAACATGACTGCCTTTCCAAGCAGGGATCTCCTCTCTCCATCTCCCTCTCCCTCTCCCCTTCTCTCTCTCCCTCCCCTCTCCCTTTCCCTTTCTTCCTCCTAGGGTTTAGTTGAAATGAGGAAGCGCACCNAAGTAAGAAGATTGAGCTCAGTGACTACAAGGCAGGGCCCACNCTAGTAAATGGAAGCTAGGCCATCATCCCCACGTTACATCCTTTTAGGGAGCAGTGGGAAAATACACCCTCTTAGTTTAAAGGATAGAGTACCCACTTTAATGAAAGAGAGATTTGCTAAAGGAAAAATAGGAGGTTATTTGAGAAGGAAGTTTGTGGCCTGCTGTGTCTAAGGATTTAGGCAGAGCCATCTNCCTCCCCACACCTCTCCTTTCCCTCCTCCCCACACCCCTCCTTTCCCTCCCCTACTTCTAAAGTTCTGGCAAAAAAATGCCACAGCCACTAGGACCCCCTGTCTCTTATACACATCTTCCTCCCCACACCCCTCCTTTCCCTCCCCTACTTCTAAAGTTCTGGCAAAAAAATGCCACAGCCACTAGGACCCCCGAGACCTGGCTGAATGTGTGAAAGCGCAAGGCAGTGTGGGGTAATAGGTCTGGAAACTGGATCTTCATGCCACAGGACAGTATTTCACTGCCCCAAGGGGAGAGAAGGGATTCTAAAAATACCATGGAGCATATTACAATATTTTAACAGGGTTTATGTGCTCCCTATGCACACTCACCCCTGGAAGATGGATTGTGCATTTTGACAAATCTATATTTAACACGGGTGGATAATATACAACACAAGCTCCCTGGTAGAAAAATCTATACTTATGGAAAACCTGACTCTAGTAATTACAATAGACATTTAAAGACAGTGCCTATTGTGGGCTGTGCACAGAAAGTGAGTCTCATTAGGCAGAAAGAGAAAATAGTTTGAGTGGAGGAGGCTAGGGAGCCACCTCAGAAAGAAGCGACAGAGAAGGAGGTCCAGGAGACCTGCTCCTTCCACCGCCTACATCAGGTCACGTGAACTTCCCCTCAAGCACCCAGCATGCATTCTTTCATCAAATATTTATTAAGCACCTATGGTGTTCCAAGCACTCTGCTGGCTCTGGAACACAAGCAATTATTACATTCAGAGAATCTGCATGGAACGAAATAGCTACAGATGTATACAGCAGCCGCGGCTGTTGTTTTAGATACAGTAACTAAAGGATGGGAACGGAGGCTAGTGATTGGCCGCTGGTGGGGAGGGGAGGGATGAAGGCTGCTTGGGAAAGTCAAACAAGCTGAGAAAGGACTGCGGAGAAGGATCGCTCTTTGCTGAGAGGAGAGGAACAGTACTGCAGGCCAGAAAGGAACAGAGAGAGCAAAGTCCCTGAGACAAAACCTACGGGACTGGAGCTGCAGAGTGACAGCCAGGATGACCAATCAGGGAGTGAAGAGATTGAGCAAGGCAGGAAAGGTCAACAGGGCAGTTTTTCAGACTCTGTGTCATAGTCAGATAGCCAAGGACTTTAGCCTTGGGCAGTGGGAATTTTAGAGCCACAAAGAAGTTCAACAATGTATTTTGTTTCATTTTGGTTTGTTTAATGGATAAGCTTCCTTTAGCTTTAGGGAGAGAACGAATTCCACCGCTAAAAAACAAATGCCATGCTTCCTCTCATCTAACCTAGATTTAAAACTGTATGTACATGTATGTGTGTATGTAGATGTGTGCTTGTGTGTGTGTGTGTGTGTGTATGTGCACATGTGCGTGCACATGATAGCAGAAGGAGACCATGCAGGGAAGGAAGGAATCTAATGAGAGGGGAGAGAGCAATAGGAAGGAGAAAGACTTACATCATGCTTTCTCTTTCAAAGACTCTAGATTAAAATGTGCGCACGGGGGCTGTTTAGTGAGAGTAAGGGGACCAGTGGGAAGAGCAGGGGAAGAAGAGAGGGCAATGAGGGGAGGGTGATATGAGCAGAGTACAATAATACATACGTATGAAAATGCCATTGCAATAAAGCCCATTCTTTTCTACACTAAAATTTAACTAGAAAAAAATTTCTTAGAGTAATCACAGAATATCCAAAAAGCTTCAAACATTTCCTAAGAATTATAGAACATGTAAATAATGGATATTAATTTAAAATACCAAACAGCATAAAGTTCAGGCCATGATTATCACTGTCAGCTCTCGGGACAGCCATGGGGCAGGTTAGCGCAGGCATCCATGATGTTTCGGTCTAGNTGAAGACCTGTCAGTCAGTGGGCAAGTCACCTTGAGGGAGACATGAAGCAAGGAGTGGGGAGCAGGAACCTTGGAGAAGTTGGAGTGTGAGTGTCAGGGGTGAAGTTGACTGAAATACAATGTATTCATGTGCGAAATTCTCAAAGAATAAGTTAAAACATATTAACAATAATAATAATTTTCTCAGAATATTTTTGAAGACTCAACATGTTAGTGTGCATTGAAGGTCTCTTTTCGTGATGAAGTAAGGGATGTCCCCTAGCTGAGGGGACTGTGAACTCTCCATCTTGTATCAGATAGAAAAGTGAAGTTTCCAACTAACTGATGGGCAGCTCGGTCCCACGCCCTTGGTCTTGTTCCCATCACATTCTAACCTAAGCAGGAATGTAATCATCCNCAAGCCAGCATTCNTCATTTCTGGGATCCTATGGAATGGATCCCGTGGGAACATTTATAAGGCTAAGCTGTTGCTGTGGCTAATACTCTGGAAGGCCTGGAAATCTTCTAGCAAGATGTAGGATTGCAAATGAACATTACAGGAGATACACACTGTGAGGATGGGCAAGGGGGAGAAAAATCAATACTNGTGTTCCTAAACCCCTGTCAGCAGCCATAGTAGGCTGCCGCTCTTCCTGCAGCAGTTTTTAAGCTTTGCCTTAAAGTCATGGGCAAAGAAATGAAAGGTGACCACACAGTCAGCATATCTACTCACGTTGGGTTTGACCTAGAACACATATATAGCATGAACATGTCTGTTAACTGTGTGTGTGTGTGTATGTTTGTAAGTATGCACACATGGAAGTCTGAAGACGACCTCAGATGCTCATACCTTCTGTCTTCCTTGAGACAGCTTTTCTTTGTGGTTTGCCAGTGTACACAGACCAGCTGGCCCAAGAGATTCCAGACATTCTCCTGTCCCCACCTCCCATCTAACCTTAAAGTCAGTAAAATTCCAGGCACAGATACTACGGTGCTCAGCTTTCTGTGTTGTAAGGATTCACATTCCTGTCTTCCTTCACACTTGCATGGTCCGTATTTTACTCACCAAGCTATCGCCCCAGCACAAATTCACTTCCAATCCTTGGTTTCAATTCACCCTCTAAAAAGTGGCCCTGTCATTCTTTCCTTAACATGGTCATTGTAGTGACAAGAAGAGTTAATTATGTGGAAGTGCTTTGCTGTGTGGCTACTATAATCAATAACCACGATACCGCCGATCTATAACAGGCCTCTGATAAACATTGGCTGTAGACAGATGGATGAGGGTTTGCAAAAATAAAGTGTGAACAGAATGGGGAAATGGGAAGACCACTGGACTGATGAACACATTGGAATTTGAAGGCACGGGAGGATGGCTGATTGGTAGGGTGGTGGCTAGACAGCAGATGGTAAGTGATGGTGGGTTAAATGGATTATTTGAGCCATCTGGCCATTTGTTTACAGCATCTTCTATTCATTAATTGGGAGGGTACGCATGTGTATACACGTGTGTATGCAGGTGTGTGAACCTATGTGCACATGTTCAGAGGCCAAGGGAGGATGTTGGGTGTCATCATCTGTTGCTCTTTACCTTATTCCCTTCACATAAAGGCCTCTCACTGAACCTAGAGCTTACTATTTTTGGCTGGGCTGGTGGCCAGAGAGACCCATNGATTTTCATGTCTCTAAACCTCAGTGCTGGGGTTACAGGCATATGCAGTTATACCTGGCTGTTTCCATTGGTGCTGGGATCTGAACTCAGGACTTTATGCTGTGCAGCAAGCGCTCTTATCCAGCGAGAGGCTCCCCAGCCCCGACTAACCTTTCTTATCTTCTTTTCTAGTCTGTTCCCAGTTCTCCAAAGGAGTCTATGCCATCTTTGGGTTTTATGAACGAAGGACTGTCAACATGCTGACCTCCTTCTGTGGGGCCCTCCATGTGTGCTTCATTACTCCAAGCTTTCCCGTTGACACATCTAATCAGTTCGTCCTTCAGCTGCGCCCAGAACTACAGGAAGCTCTCATTAGCATCATCGACCATTACAAGTGGCAGACCTTTGTCTACATTTATGATGCTGACCGGGGTAAGCTAAGGGTTAAGGAAAGGAGATTGTTGAGGGACAGAGAAAAATCACCAGCAGGAAGAATGATGCTTCTCTGTCTCCGTAGAGCTCATGGGAAAGCAAGCCAGGTGCTTTATTTGTGTGCAGTGATTTCTTGGTTGCCAATATTTAACTCAGAATGTGAAAATATGTCCTCTAAGAGAGATATNCTCTCACCCATCAAGCCATTCTACCATTCACCAAGCTCTCATATCTCAGAAGCCCAAGGTTTTCAGCAAAGTGGATCACAGCTCACAATATTATTAATAGAGCGTAAAACAGACCAGGATCTGAATCCTAGGTTCCCTCCTCANCAGCCCTGTGACTTTGGGCAGGTTCTTGATTCATCAGTTTTACCACTTGGATAGTGAGTCAAATTCTCCATGCCTTCATTCCCTCATGTCTGGAATGAAGATGAATTGTCACTACTTCAAGAATGTATTACAAAGATTCAATGAGATAATGACTGAAACACATTTGTTCATTGCCTACAATGTAGTAAATATTATCCTCCNTATGTGTTATCTGCTGTCACCANTCTCTTCACCATCAACAGCAGCAGCACCATCATCACTGTCACTGCTGTCATCATCATCACTATCATCCCATCATCATCAACACTACTAACACTACCACCATGATCATGAACATCATCATCACTTCCACCACCATCACCACCATCACTCTCAACTGTCATCATAACAACCACCATCACCATTATCACTGTCACCATCACCATCACTGCCACTACCATCATCATCATTGTCATCCCCATCATCTTCACTATTATCACACTACCATCATCATCATCATTATCGTCACTATCAACACTGTCATCTTCACCAGAACCATCACAGTTATTATGTCATCACTATCATCTTCATTATCACCACCACCATCATCATAACTATTATTAACATCATCATATTGATAATCATTATCTCTGTCATCATCACCATCATCTTGACCATCATCACTGTCATCACATCACCACTATCATCATCATCATCACTGTCATCACTACCATCACCATCATCACTGTTATCATCACCACCTCATCATCACTATCATCATGTGATATCCACACCCTCACTGCAATTATCATCATGATCACTATCATCCATCATTACTGTCATCATCACCATCATCACCATCATCATAATCATCACCATCATCACCATCATCATCATCATCATCACCATCATCATCATCATCATCATCACCATCATCATCATCATCATCATCCTAGGTGTTTTTTTTAATCCTGCTCTCTTTTAACTTTGCAGTCACATTTCCCAATTGTTTCCCGTACTTTTTATTCTCTGTAGCTTCTTTGTCCTAGGGTGCATCTAGTTATCACATCTACATATACTGTCCTCAGCTTCTTCTGCATTGCATCCTATTTGCTCTNTTCACTCGTCCTCTAAACAGGAATTCTTCTTTCTGACCCCTATGGTGCGTGCTTGTCCTGCCCTGCCTTCTCCTTATGCATGGCCCAGTCCTGTAAGAACACTGCCATTGCTAGTGTAAAAAGATGAAAGGACTGGGGCTTGAAAGCTGAGACCCTGAGATGGGGAAGCACTTCCCTGGCAGAGTCTCTCTCAGAAACTTAGAAACTTTGGATAGGAGGATGGCTGAAGAAGATGGTTTTACAGGCAGAGGGGAAGGTGCTACTGTTCAGAAAGGAAGGTGCCCAGAAAGAGAGAGCAGAAGCATCCATTTCTTTCTGTTTTCTTTGATCTCTTCTTGTCTCTCCTTANTTTGATGATTTTCCTACTCTGACAGCATCCACTATATGGGCCATCTGCCAATGGTCCCTTTCAGAACAACCTTGTACCATAATAAAGGCTTAAGTCAGAAGTGGCAACTCCAGGAAAAAAAAAACATAATGTACCCCCTAGAAGGAATTTCTTAGGTTGACAGAAGAACCCACACTCTGCAAAGGGCTATGTCCACCTCAAAACCCAGAGCCCTGAGCTCTGCCGTTGTCTGGTTGTGTGATCATGGACTAATGAGCTTTGGTGTCCATCTTCAAAATAGGCATCAGAATAAGACTGACTCCCTAGAACCCAGTGAACTAAAAGAGAAAAGCCAGCAAAACAGTGTCAAACACACAGTGAAGGTTTAGCAAATACAGAGCTCACTCACACAAAACAACTTTTGCTGGAAATAAAACAAAGTGGAAAATCAGACTAGAATCAATCTAGAGATGCTTTCTGGGGCCTGATGCCATATCGGTCACTATAGAAAAAATTCACAGTGTTACTAGGAATCAGATATGGAATACATACAAAAGATTAATTTGTAATGTGACAGCAAAATAGTTGTCTGTGACAGGCACAATCACGACCTACTTCCNCCACCTCCATGGCCCTTTCCTTCTCTCTGGAGGTGGAAAATGTGTGAATGCTATTGCCAAAGGGGAGTTAAGAGTACAGATGCACTGAGGGCTGCTGATTAGCTGACCTTTGAAAACAAAGATTGTTCCAGATGATGCCACTGGACATGGGACAGTTTCAAAGGTCTTTACCTGTGACAGAGGGAGCCAGAAGACTTGGTGTCAGATTGGATGAGAAAGGCTGGGCCATTGTTGCTGGCTTTGAAGATGAAAAGGGCCGTATGCTATAGGACATGAGCAGAGAGAGCAGACAAATGCGAGCTGGAGAGACCAGAGAATGAACTCTCTCCCAGAGCACTAAGAGAGTGCCCAANCCTGCCAACAANGTGGCACTGGCTTCCTGAAGTATAAGCTGTACCTTTTCATGGAAACATGACACTAAGTTTGGGGTCCTTCACAGCACAAAAGCAAACAAGTGNGCCTCAGAGTCTGAGAGAAGAAAGCAGTAGCGCTGAGAAACAGGCTCCTCCACACAGTCAACCTTAATCAAAAGGTAGCGATGAAATATAGAACACATTTCCTGAACACCTACTGTGTGACAACATATTAACTATTGGAGTCATGTCCAAATTTCACAAATCTGACTCACAGCTATTAGCTATCTTTAGATACTAGGTTGGCCTGTTCTATAAACAATGACTCAATTTCCCTGCATTGGTTCCTTTTCTGCTGCTGTGATGAAATGCCCTGGCAAAGCATCTTCAGGAAGAAAGCGTTTATTCTGGTTCCCAGTTCCAGAGGGACTGATAGTCAGTCCATCATGGTGGGGAAGGCACAGCAGGAGGAACAGGAAGTGGGACTTGATTGCATCTGCACACAGGAAGCAGAGAAAGAGACAACAGGAAGTGGGACCAAGCTGTAAAACCTGACTGCCTACCTCCTCCCCTGGTGGCATACTTCCTCTACTAAGATTAGACCTTCTTAAGATTCCATAACCTCCCCAAACAGCACCACTAACTGGGGACCTAGGAAGTGGTCATATACATGAGCCTATCTGGGACACTTCTCATTCAAAGTACCACTNTCCCCAAATAATAACAGNTGTCATTTAGAAAACCTTTAAGGTAGCAGACCAGCCCACACCCGACATTCCTATCCAATCATCATTAGAGCACTATGAGGCAGGCGCTGTTTATGCTGCCTCTTTACTTTCGGAAAAAATTAAAGTTCAGACAGGCACCGATCGAAGTAATTTAGCTTTTATTTTGGATCTGAGCCTTTTGAGGGGTTTTTAATCAAAAGTCCTTCTTATTGTCTGCCATGCCCTGTAAACAGAATACCAAAAAGGATCAGGTGCTTGTCTCTGCGGCNTTCGGACACACAGACAGCAGGAACTGAGCTTGCTACAGGAATAGGGTCGGGGAGAGCAGTGACCATGCAGGGAAGTAGATGCAAAGAGAAGTGAGTGCACAGGGAAAGTGGGTGTAGACAGCATCACAAGTTCCGTGGAAGTGGATGCAGATAGGGAAGTAGATGCAAACAGAAGTGAGTGCACAGGGAAAGTGGGTGTAGACAGCATCACAAGTCCCGTGGAAGTGGATGCAGATAGGGAAGTAGATGCAAACAGAAGTGAGTGCACAGGGAAAGTGGGTGTAGACAGCATCACAAGTCCTGTGGAAGAGGATGCAGATAGATAGCTCAATGTTCCTGGTGGAAGTAGGGGTGGGCTGCATCAATCACAGGCAGAAGTGAATGTCACCNGTGAATGCTGACGCTGCCATGTCTCTGTCCGCCCCTCTGCTGCAGGCCTGTCAGTCCTGCAAAGAGTCTTGGATACAGCTGCAGAGAAGAACTGGCAGGTGACGGCTGTCAACATTCTGACAACCACCGAGGAAGGATACCGGATGCTCTTTCAGGACCTGGAGAAGAAAAAGGAGAGGCTGGTGGTGGTGGACTGTGAATCAGAACGCCTCAACGCCATCCTGGGCCAGGTATGAAAGGGCAAGAAGGGGCACAAAGCACGTGTTGGAGATAATTCAGGAGACGATGAGTGTGCTTCTGCTGTGGGTGTTAGAAAGAGGGAGTCCAAAGAGGGCTCTTGAGGAGGTGAGACTTGATGCCCTCCACTTTACATTCTGTGAGTCCTAAACTTTCCATCTGAGACTTGATGAAGTGGGAAAGCCTGTGGGAGCCTTGATAAGACACTTCAAGGGGTCCTCACACCGACTGACCCAAAACTTACTTCTTGAGCTCCTCTTTACGGTTAAAATTCAATTGCAGTCTTTTAGAGCTTACAAAGTCCAGGCTGCAAACAGAGTCCTGTGTTCAGCCTAGGATGTGTCACTCACAGAACCAGCATTAGGCATCACCATGCCTTGACCTGACTGACCTGTCTTAGAGGGCACCTCCATTTCCACTCCTTCCTTGAGCAGTTCCTGCCTCTGAGAGCAGGAAGGGTGGCGTATCCTATGAATAGGTTCTGTAACCTCAACAGCTTCAGCCAGCAGCCTCTAAACTGTATTTGCTCGGGTGTCAGAATTAGAGAAAGCTTGGCAGGCCAGCCGGGAGCATCTCTGTGTAGATCGCTGTCTTTTTGAGCTGCATTTGTGTATTCAGATGGACGAGCAAGAAGGAGGCTTGCAGTCATGTTTAAACTGTGCCATGTAATGAAAGATGGGATTTTAAGGTACTTGACAACATGACAAGGCTGGTTAATGGCTCTTAAGACCCTGGACCCCACCCCNCAAGGGGAGCCTCATCATCGGATCAGCAATCACTGTGAAGCCTCCACAGAAGAGCAGGGAAAACTTTGGAAGCTACCGATTAACTATGTGTGTTCTGCAGTGTCAAGTGTGGATTTGGGGTTTGCTCTCGAAGAGAAACCAGCACAAAATTATTTCTACGGCAATAGAAGTCCTCTAGGCTGTAGCCCGGTTACTGAATGCTAGCATCTGGGGTGAAGGTGGGAGGCAGTGTAGGGTAATGGGTAAAGGCAGAGATTCTAGAAGCAAACCAGTTGGGATTCAGCTTCCAGGTTGAGTGCTTGCTAGCTTCATGACCTTGGACCAGGCTGGTAATCTGTTTCCATCTCACATCCCCACTCTGAAAAGCAGAAATAGTAGTAACTTCCTCTCGAAAGCTTTTACAAGGACTAGACAGACCAGGGCATGGGACATATGTAGAAAGAAGTCTGTCCATAGGATGTGATGTGTGGAAATGCTGTCTCTTATACACATCTATCTCGAAAGCTTTTACAAGGACTAGACAGACCAGGGCATGGGACATATGTAGAAAGAAGTCTGTCCATAGGATGTGATGTGTGGAAATGCTACCGATTGCTGCTATTCATAGTGCCAGCTGTACTGGTTTCATGAGTCATTTCCCTCTCTGACCATAAATGAATTTACCTGTGAGATAAGAATAAAAGGCCCTGCTCTACAAACCTGGGGTGGGGGGCAGTGATGAGCTGAGGTAGGAAATAGATGGAATGACTGGCTTCAAGGTGTCCTTAGTAGAATGGTGGCTCATCCTCAATTTTGTCATGCTGCTGTTTTCTAGNTGCTCATAGCAGAGGAGAGAAGACACTGCATCAGGCTCTTTCTGTGTATCATCTCCATCNTCACACACTGTAGATCAAATAACTCCTATCCATTTCCCTGTTACAGATGAAGAAGAGTTGTTTTGTTTTNTTTTGTTTTCCAAATGTCTCACAGTTAACATAAAAAGAAATCAGGTAGTCAAACCAAGCTGGATTTGGTTTAAAATCACAACTTTCCTCATGGTTGGAGCGATGGCTCAGAGGTTAAGAGCACTGGCTGCTCTTGCAGAGGATCTGGGTTTGGTTCCCAGCCACCAAATGGTGGTTATAACTAACTGTACTTCAGTTCCAGGAGATCCAGCTCCATTTCTGGCCTCCATAGGCAACAGGCACACATGTGNTACATAGACATACATGCAGGCAAAACACTCANGCACATAATTTCTTTAAAACACAACTTTCTGAAGTTAGGAATACATCTCAGTTAGTAAAGCACTTTTTGCACAAGCATGAGGACCTGAATTCAACCTCTAGCACAAACTTACAAAGCTGAATGAGGTGACACATGCTTTTAACCCCAGCACTGCGGGGGCTGGAGATGGGTGGGTGATCCCTGGGGCTCACTGGCCAGTACTCAACTGTGAGTACCCTAGGTCCCAGATTTCCAAAACTAATCTGGAAGGCTGCTAAGGACTGACACCAAAATTCAACCTCTGTCCATAACACAAATGAGCATGCTTGTGTGCACAGGCATGTACACACACACACACACACACACACACACACACACACGAACATGCATATACACACATGAATATGCATACACACACACGCACACACACACACACACAAAGACAACATGCACAACACAAAATACAATTTTCTTACCTGTACATCTATGGCTACTTCCTCTGTCAAGGACAAATTTTTATTTCATAACAAAATGACTCATTTGGTGAGTTTTTACATTGTTGTTTATAAACATTTTAAATTATTTCATTCTAATATTCTGAAAACAGAGACCAAAGTTTTGAAAGGATCCATGAGGCCTCTTGGTTGATAGCTTGTGCTCACATTTTATAGCTCATAGTGAGGAAAACTACTATCATATATAAAAGGAGACACAGTAGCGGTGCATCAGAAATCACAAAAGGGGTGAAAGGGTGGCTGAAAAGTAAGGAGAAGCAGAAGAGTAGCTGAACCATCAGGGATGAATGGTACACAGCTTTGTCTGCCTGGTTGCTCTCCAACAGAGGGAGAAGTGAAGAATGTCATCTTAAAGATGAAAAGAAACCAGTGGACTGACTGTGCTACCCCTAGACAAAACCACAGTCTTCTGAAGCTTCCAATTGGTTTGGGATTCTGGTGTAGCCCACTGCTCCACACCAGGGGCCAGCAGGGAAAAGGGGGTCCAACTTCCTACTCCTCAAATTCCATGGACTGTGACTGGTACCATCTGGAGTGGAAACCTATCGTTTAGGACTGAGCTATCCTTTGACCCTGATTACAAAGAACAATTACAAGTCAGGGAGCCCAGGAACAATCAGCCACATCCCTAGTATGGAAGACAATCGTGAGTGCAAGGAAGGCCTATGTCAACAAATCAAGGATTTCAGGTAGCTTGGCTCAGGCAGGAAAGGGTGTGGTGTGTAGGTAACCTTGCCCTTGGTGACTGGAAAGATGAGCCCATCCCCTGAGGATAATGGCAGAGATGGTAGCCCTGAGCTTGAGGCACAGCCTCTATCTAGATTCATCTCTCCGCTGCAATGTTCACTGAGGGCTCTGAAGTTCAAAGGTGTAATTAACCTT
>LZPO01027831.1:48949-76056 GCA_001675575.1 Neotoma lepida | reverse complement strand
TTAGTAAAAAGGAAAACAGAATTGAATACACAATCTTCACAGACATGTACTTTCCCCAATAAATCAGACTGTGCCCTGGTCACGCTCAGATATCTCCAAGAACAATTATTCAGTATTGTGTAAAATATATGAGAAGCTTATTAACCACAAATGTAATAGACAATAGGGGAAGGAGTCTATGCCAGGTGCCTGCCGCTTGTGTGGTTAACACTTGAAAGCCCTTAGTTCCCTTCTTAGTCTTTTTTGCTTTGAGAAAGAGGCTATAGGCATTCTCTGTCTTTTTTCGCTGCCATAGATCACCCCAATCTTTTTGTTGTTTATGTTTTTTCGGGTATATATTCCCAATATTTCTTACCTCTTCTCCATATATTATAATTTATCCATTCTAATGCTGGCATAATTTCTCATAGTTCCTTGGAGAGCAGACACGAAGGGGGCCTGCTTCTCCTGAGCTTTTCCATAAGTGGCAAGGTGTAATAGGAAACTCTTTCTCTCATGTAATTTACTCATCTCTTTCCTAACTCATCATAGACTCCCNTATAAGGCAAGGGATCAGGGATACATTTTATTCTCTGCAGGGAATTTTATGCAAGTTTCTTGCTAAATATTCTTCTAATTTTATGGTGTGGCCATATGAATCAGTGGTGGTGGAGTTACCTAGGACTTTCTTAACCATCTCCATCTTTACTGTCCTGGTCTCTTGTTGCTGATCCTCTTCAAACAATTCCCTATTTTGTAATTGGGTCATAAAATCTCCAGCTGATTTATTCTCATGCAAAACTCTCCAGACAGTCAGTCCACAAAAGTGGACTCTCGGATGGCCCTGGGGTTGGTCCCGGGCCTGAGCCATAATCAGGTGGTGGTGTGCCAGTAGGGGGGGTCACTCTCTGGTCCAGTTCCTGAGAACTGCTGCAGACTTAACTGATGTTTCCCATGAGAAAGCAAGGACAGAAACAAAGAAATTGACAGCAAGAAAAGATATCCCGGTCACTGTGGCCGTGAAGCGTAGAGTACACCTCCTTCTTGGGGAACAGCCAAGCCCTCCAGGAGCAGAGCTTCCTTGAAGCCTCAGCCTCAGGCCTATGAGTACGTTTTTCCACATGCTACACAGACTCTATTGGAGTCGCCGTGGCACACTAGCATGCTTGACCTTGGTTTTAGGTTCTTTGAAACAGTCTCAATATGTATCCTTGGTTGGCCTAGGGTTGCTAAATAGCAGGCTGGCTTCCAGCTCAGAGATCTGCTTGCCTCTGACCCCAGAGCCCTGAGATTAAAATATGTGCTACCACACCTGGCTGGGATCTTTTTTATATGACCACTGAATGCCAATGTTGATTGTGCTTTGCAAAAGTAGAATAACATTTGTGGTCAAAAATTTCAGGCCAGACAATTATTTTGCAAACTAGTCTTTAGTAGGCCCAGGTGACCTTGAGTTCCATATTCACCTGAGGAAGGCCTTGACTTGATGTTTTTTTTTTTTTTTTTTTTTTTTTTTCGAGACAGGGTTTCTCTGTGTAGTTTTGCGCCTTTCCTGGAACTCACTTGTTAGCCCAGGCTGCCCTCGAACTCACAGAGATCCGCCTGCCTCTGCCTCCTGAGTGCTGGGATTAAAGGCGTGTGTCACCACCGCCTGGCTAATTATGTTTTCTTTTGCATTTCTTAGATTCTCAATTATTCTAGATAATTTTTATGTTGGGAATGAAACCCAGGTAGGCCTTANACTAGGCAGGTGCATTATCACTGAGCTGCTTCCTTCCTTAGAAATACTTGTGTGATGTTTGAAAACATTTTTTCTTTGGTATGATTTCAATAAATGGATCAAGCCCTTTGCTTAATAAATCTTTTGTATTAGGTTTTACTTCATCAGTGGGTTCTCACAGTAGGATAATTGTGCTGTTAGATGATTTCATTTCTTAGTGTTTAAGGCTTTTTTTTTTGTTGTTTCCTGTATCCAATCTTTGAATAAAGACTCAAGCTTTTCTTATGGATAGTATTGAGACTCAGTGTAAGGAAGTCTTTCTTTTTGTCACAAAGCCTAAAAAATGTTTTAGCTAAATTACATTAACCCTGTTTTTAAATTTCTAATTAATTAATTAATTGATATATTTGAGTTAATTTGTTGGGTAGCTTTCCTGGAATTCATCTGTGTAGACCAGGCTGGTCTCACACTTGGGGTAATCCTGCTGCATTCCAAGAGGTGGGATTACAGGTGTGTGCCCAGTAAAATACCATTTATCTTACAGTTATTTTCTCCCCTAATATATGTCTAAACTAATGATTGTGTATTGTAGCAAATGTGAAATCTGCTAACAAATGTAGCTCTTGCTTACAAATAGAGAATCATTGGGATGGACGTTTCCCCTTCTTCAGGTTAGGAAGTTAGGACTTTTGAGTTCAGATTGCTTAAATGCAGGATANATTTTCAGTCCTATGAAGTATGGAGACATTATATGTGTTTATGTTAAGTGAAGCTNTTATTANNTTTCTANAACAGTAANANTGTANNAGGAAGGNCCAGACAAATACAAATAAGGAATAAAGTTTCCTGCAGTACCAGTCTGTGTTCTGTTAGGCCCCTGAGAACAGGTTGTGCTCCTTGTAGGGAAAGCTGTTTTCTGGGTTTAAGAGTCAGGTTATTTTATCAGTTTCAAATGAGACTACTTCACTGCCCTGTTTGCTGACAGACACATCCAAGCATCAGTTGTTAACTGCAATCTGTTCCAAACAACCACGAGCTCTGGACTTGCTAAAGGTTGATGTGGACTAGCCCAGCCAAAGTGATTGTTCCATGTCAATACAGCTGAGCCAGATAACCACATGCTTCTGACAAATACCCCATTGCCTAAATTCCCTCCTTACCTTTGACTAGNCTTTCAGTCTTGTTGGGCCTTGACCATCTATGCCCCATTTCAGCTTGAAACGTTAATAGAAGTGAGTACATTGTCCCTGCCCCCAAAACAGGCTAAAAAGGGTAAGTCAAAGAGAAACTCCCTGGCATAGGGTACAAAATGTCTACCTATATTGCCCATTGACATACTAGGAAACAGGGCCCAAAGCTGTCAATTGATAGATTTATTAACTAAAATGGTTCTGCAATAATATAAGACACTTGACCTTCTTTATGCAAAACCAAAGAGGTATTATATGGCCTTAAAAGATTATTATTTCTACATAAATCATTCAGGATTATAATCTGGCTGTACTCAAAGATCAGAACTACAGGGCCTTAAGAGTGGCAGTAGATGCAGATGTCACTGCCCTAGAACAATCTGTTACACGTTTAGAGATTTCACTCTCCTCTCTAGCTAAAATTGTTCTCCAGGTTAGAAGGGGCCTTGACCTAAAATTTGTTCAATTGATCTCCCTGGTTATCATTCCGTCAACAAGGGGGCCTATGCAAGGCCTTAGGAGAGCAATGCTATTTTTATGTTAACTGCTCAGGGGTTATTAGAAACTCCATGGCCCTGCAGAAAAAGCAGATCCATGACAGAGAAGGGCAGTGGCAACAGGAAACCACCCTGGTATCTGCTTTAGCTAGCCCATTAATAATGCTTCTTTTGAACCTTTTTACAGGGGTAGCCTAGGACTACCTGCATCTCAGATGTTTGCATTGAGATTCACAATAATGGAAAAACTGCAGTTTTGAAATAGCAACAAGCCTCAAATATTTTGGATTGGTATGGACTTTTTGTATGATGATTGAAATGTAAAGCTATATTTGATTCAACTCTGGTTTATAATATACTCTATGTGATAATAGAAATTAAATACTATAAAGATCTATTCAGAGTAACAAAAGCTAACTCAGAGATTTACAGCTATGTCTTTGCCAAGTGTNCAACACCAAGCTTCTAGAGAATTTAAACAAATGATGGCCTAGGTTTACTAAATAACATATTTGATAAGCAAGATATATATTCTATAATGGAGTTTCTGGTCCCCTGAGAGGATCCCTTTCTCAGAGTTGGGCCACACCCCAACTCACAAGCCCCTTTTCTTAGTCTTCTGAAAGCTGCTAACATATTGAAGACTGTTAGGGAACATAAGCTGATAGTCATTCATACCTAATAGACAGTCCTCAAATGCTCAGAGATCTGCAGAGTATGGCATTTAAAATGTTTAATTAAAAAGCTTTTATGATAGAGAGACATGCTGGCTTCTGGCAGCACCTTTATTTCCTCCAAAGAAGATGGATGGATGGGCATAGAAGAACCTCCACCCAGAACTTGCTCCAGATTGGCAGTACCAGCCACTNAAAAAAACTGCCTATTAACCAGGCGGTGGTGGTACACGCCTTTAATCCCAGCACTCGGAAGGCAGAGGCAGGTGAATTAGATTTTTTAAAAAGGTGCTTTAAGATTTGTTTNTATGGTGATAGCTGTCTCACTTCTGTTCATTTACTTATCCTTCTCAGATCTGATGGTGTTTGATGATCAGGGTACTAATAGATTTTTGCCAATTAACAGTTCTCTCCCCTAACTCCAAGGCTACAAGCACCTTGGTAGCTTATTAGTAAGTTTTCTGTTAAAAGTACAGACAGGTGTGTCTCCTTCATAGACTTCATGGTACAGGATAAACTGGTTTCAGATGTTACTTCAGAGGTTCAGAGTTTTAACATTAATAAATGCAGTTTTGATAAACTGATAGAGCACTGATTACAAACAGTTTTTACAAGTCCTTAAATTTCTGTGGACTTTACTGGTCCCAGGTTTTAGAGACAGGTTAGCATTAGAGAGGGTATGGAAGCCTCCCTTCTCCTTCACTCTTCCATTCAGTAAATTTCCTCTGGTTATAGATTTAAAGATGTGTTTCATTGTGCTGAAACCAGGCCCTAGAAAATATTCATACCTTTTAACCCAAAGCCATAACTTTTGCTATGACACCAAGATGTAAATCTGTTCCAGTTGTTTTACAAACACTTGCAGGTTCCTGCACAGATCCATACCTCCTGCCAGGCTCATACCAAGGCCAAACCCTCAAAGGCCCTCCAGATACACCACCAGTCACTGCACCAACTGAGGATACCAACTGGGTGAATACTAGGAGGTTAACCTCACCAACATGCCCACTCATAAAAACTATTACTTCCTAACTTGTTGACACTCTTACAGGATGGATAGAGGCATTCCCACCTCCAGAGAAACAGCAGATGTGATGGCTCAGGTACTCATCAGTGCTGGTACCACCACTCCAGACTCAAGGGCATATCTGCTCTTTCTGCTGGCTCACCCACCCTTGCCTCTTCTGTACAACCCAGGCACTTCTGTGTTCCATTCTTTCTGGCAGCCATATCACTCTTCCCATGGCTAGTCCTATTCATAGGGCCAGTGGTAATAATCTATTTTTCTCTTCTAACCACCTGCTTTCTCAGCTCCGCCAAGGAACAGATGCCTGAGGTCTCCACAATGACAGCTAACTAAATGCTTTTTCCACTCACACCTCCTGCTGTGCATGACCCTGACTCCCAACTCCCCTCCTCATTTTGTCCTGAGTCCGCAAGAAACAGTCTTGAAAATTTGGTGCCCTCATCCCCACATTGCTATCCATAACTCACCTTTTATAATAATCAAAAAGGGAGGGATGTTAGCATTCAGACCCACCCCTGGCCTGCCCAGCATCCTGACAACATCACCAATGTAAAGTCCCCTTTAAGAAAAAACTCCCCTTCCCCTCCTATTTCCATGAGGTGCACACCTCTGTTCTCCCTCTCTCCCCCTCTCTCTCGCTCTTTCCCCTTCTCCTTCTCTCCCTTCCCTTCTATCTTCCCTTCTCCCTTTAATAATAAAACTTTTCACATGAACGCTCTCACACCTGTCTCTTATACACATCTAGATGTGTATAAGAGACAGGTTCCCACCTGCTGTGACTGCCTCTGTGTCTTCATGGTATGTCTCTTTCTCACCCGCGGGGGGGGGGGGGGGGGGAGGCTCTTCAGCTCCAACCCACCTAGGTCTCCCTCCTTCTGTTTTTACTACACTATCAGTTCAAGTGGAGAACCTTGACTAATACTGCTGTGGTTTTTTTTTACCTGCCCACTGAGGAAGTTGTGCTAGCTACCAATAATGCACACAAAGGCATTCTTCCTTGCTCCATTTCTCACTAACTATTCGACCTATTATGAAGACTATACTTTTTAGTATTGTTAAATTGGCAAGATATTGAAATGAATTTCAGAAGAAAACTCCTAAAGCAATGGAGCCATCATCTAGCCTTGTTGGCAGAAAGACTTATCATTCATCTTGTTTCTGATCTGGTTCTTGGTTTTCTTTCCTGGTTGTCTGAAGTCCCTGTGACAACAAAATAAAAAGNACCTTCAGTTCACCTAACCCAGGATGAAGCCACAGAACAAACATCTCCTTTTTTGTCCTAAAATTTCTCTTTAATTGTCAATATTTTGGGCTCCCTTTGACCTGGAGGAGAGAGGAATCACTCTACTCCACATTGTGTAATGGGCTTTGTAAGCTAGCCACACTGTGTCCAAGAGGAAGAAGGGGAAGTGCCTATGGAGTGCAGGAAGATAGCATGGTCAGCTCTGGAGCCAGGAGCTAGTGCTATTGAAATAAATGTTATCTCTGTAGATCTGGAGAAGTCTGGGTCTGGGGTGGAAAGCAGGGACAGGAACCATTGTTCTATGTCTTTAAGCAGTGTCATCTTAAGGAAAGTGCTCTTNTCGCCCAGTCCTCACTAGCCANTCAGTGCCTCCATTCTGACCTGCCAGTCAAAAGTGTTGCAGGGCTCTTCCTGGGGCCTGGATGCAGACTTGGCTATGTAGCAGAGTGGGTTCCTGTGGTTTTGTGTGCTGTTCTGGGTGCTGATGCAGGGAGTTGAGTGGGGAGCGTAGGCAGTCTGGGAAGTCATGACATGAAGAGCNAAGGGTTGTTGGCCCCAGGTGGGGAGGAGTGGATGGGGAGCCTAGGGAGCCAGTGTGGTGGTCCTCCCTGGTGTTTGGTGGGAACCTGCAGCCAGATTCAGTGTCCTGTGAAGTCCCATGCCATCCTTGAAACTCCCTGGACCCAGATGCCTGCCTCTGAAAAACTTCACTTCTTGAGCTGCCTCTGTGCAGAGCATTGGAGGCATGGAGCTGTGTGTAGAAACATCTTTGTAGTCAAGGTCAACAAGCTTTGGTACATCCATGGAAGCAAGTCATTAAATTCAGAGAGGCCTACTTTCTCTAGTATCTTCTAAAAGTTCTGCACTTCAGACTTAACATTTAGGTGAAAGATTCATTTGTGTTTAATTTTGTGGAAGTTGTAAATGGCATCTCTTATGTTGGGTAGCACTCCACTACCTGCCTGTGATGTAGAAGAGTAGAATTGGATTTACCAATGCTTAGGAAAGAGTAAGTCATAGAATGTAGAATTTAGCTAAGGGAGGGCTGCCTCTACAATACTCCAAAGATAAGTATATGCCAATCAGCCCTGTTAGTTATTAGGATGCTAGGATACACATCTGTTCACCAGGATTGGCCAGACATTTGCTTCCAAACCATGACACAGGATACACATCTGATTTACAACCAGCCATTAGGCCCATCCCCCTGTCAACAGGCTTGAACAACCTGCTCAAGCGGGCATGGCAGGGTCACAACTAACATTCAAACCTGATATGCCATAAAGGTCCAGTTTTCTTCTTAAGAATAGCATAGTTCTGACAGATGGGAAAGGTGACAAATATTTGAAAAAGAAAGCAATGTTGTGTTGNGTGTTGGCCTGATCAACAAGACTTTCCTTTTAGGTCCACACACAGTGGGAAGGAATGTGCTTGGCAGAGCCGGAAATGGCTTGGGACCTAGGCCTTGGGAGCTATCCCTAAGGGCGTGATGTTTGGATTGTATAAAAGAGCTCTTTCTCTAAACCCAGGTATATGTTTGGGAGAGTTGGTAATGGCCTGGGTCCATGTCTTTGTGGAGAGGTTCCTTCAGATCCTAAGAACACAACTCTTCCCACCACATGGAGCTGTGGTTATCAGTCCCAAGGCCACTATAGGCTTAGTCAGTAATGTTCTTGAGATACTGTGATCCCCTTGTGCAGCATCNTTTGATTAGCCTCATCCTGAATTTGTTCCATTGTATGATAGTTTCTGCTGAGTTCATAGAAGTTTCCTGTCCTTCCATTTCCTCCCTGAGTAATATACCAGATGCTATTCTTCTTAAGCTTATTTGGCATGAGACAAAGCTTGTACAAACCCCTCCTCCCCACCCGCTTTTATTTTTTCTGCCTTGTACTTTTCCTATCTTTCTCATCCTCTGGCACCTCCACCTCAGGGCCCTGTCACTGAAGAATGGCCTGATGTTTCAGGTCACTGGTGTACTTCAGAAATAACTCTGGGAATATCTTTTCTGTGTAAGTCTTCTATCTCCTTAAGTGGCTAGACTTGCAGTCTCCCATCTCTGTTTAAATTGCTCAAAGTGTAACCTGGAGCCTGAACCTAAAAGCCACAAGAATGACAGCATATGTGTAATGTAAAATCTGTTCTAGGCTGGCTCCTCTTTGAGCATTAGACAGAGATGGAGGCGTGCTATCATTAATGAGATTTTTCTTTATTAATCTCCTAAGNGTGTGGAGTGATTTCTCTCTGGGAAGGCATATTAATTCTAGAACAGTTATATTTTCAGCCTTTTAGAAAAATGTTTCAGAGACAAGCTCGCTATGTTGACACCAGTGGCCTTGGTCCCAGGCTGTTCTCTCTAGGGCAATGATATTGCCGCCCTCTATACTCCACCTCTAAAATCTTACTTAATGACTGGCTGATCCACCTCAGAGTCAAAATTATCCATTTGAGTCATGTAGTGGACTGTCCATTGCAGTAACAGGAAAATGATTTGCATGTGGATCATGGCTTCTGCCTTCAGATCAGAAAAGAAGGAATAGTTTATTGTATGCACTGCATGGGGAACAGGGTAGGCAATCAGCTGCCAGAGTCACCATTATGAAAAAGGACATGATTGTTGCAGGGGAAGTGATTTTGTAATTNCCCATCNTGTACTAATTGATGTCCTTTGAATGAAGACAGAACAGATTGGTGGGTGTACAATTTAGGAATGTTAACTTGCATCAAATATTGAATTTTTAATTAGGCAACTCTCCTATGCAGATATATTTAATCCTGCTTGACACAGTTATGTCAGCTCAGAGGTTTGAGAAAAAGGTTATTGACTGTAACGCAAGGTGTCAGGTTACAGATCTCAGAAACCAACAAGTGCATGTATGCAACATCAATCTATTTTTTATTAATAACATTCCATCTCCTGGGGAAGGTCTTTCTCTTTTTCAAAGTCAATATAGCTAAGTTTTTTTTATCTTAAATATATGTTGTTATTTTTATTATTTTAAAAAGTCACCTATTGGTATTATCTTTTAACATTTCCTTTAAGTGCATTTCTGCTCATGTTTCTATTTGTTTCTGTTATCTAATATTTCTACATCATTAATAATTTAATTCCTTTTCTCTCAAGTGTTGTTGATTATTTATCTCTGTTTAGAGCTATGTCTTCTGTATCTTAGGCTTGACTCATGCTATGTAATTGAGAATTACATTGAACACCTTATCTTGTCTCTGCAGCCCAGTGTTGGTAAGACAGTCCAGCAGCTTCTTCCAGGCTGGGCCTTGACTGGTCATCGAGAAGGAAAAATGGACCAGTTAATGAGTGTCCATTAGTCTCTCTAGGTTTTGGGGGGACTTACAAATGAAGAGGGACCTGTTCAGAATTGAGTTTACTGACTAACTGTGAAGCTGGTATAGTCACAGCACAGAAAGGAAATGGCAGGAAGGAAGGTGAACGCTTTCCTGTTTCAACAATAATTAAGATTAGCAATGTGGAGTCAGGTAATNGATTTTAGATGATCCATAAATGTCCTTACTGGCCATTTTTTGGGTCTATAGACCAGAGCAATCAAGAATCTGGATAAANGAGCCAGGTGTGGTGGCACATGACTTTAATCCCAGCACTCGGGAGGCAGAGGCAGATGAATCTCTGTGAGTTCAAGGCCAGCCTGGTCTACAAAGTGAGTTCCAGGACAGCCAGGGATACACAGAGAAACCCTGTCTTGAAAAACCAAAAAAGAATCTAGATAAAAGGCTGGCCTTATCGTGAAATCAAATTACTGTAGCTGTCTCTTATACACATCTAGATGTGTATAAGAGACAGGGATATGCGTAATCCTTGGTTTGCTCTCATATAAATGTTCTGTTTCAACTTCTCAAAATAATTCTTGGAGATTATAACTACATCATGTCCACATTCTCTTTCCTTCCTCCAAGCCCTATCATTGGCTGCCCACAGTTTTCTAATTCATGGCCTGTTTTTCTTTAACAACAGTTACACAGTAACAACAGTTACTGTCTGAATATGACCTGTGTTTGGCTGCAGGACTTCACAGCTATGAAGCAAAGGGTTGGCTGCACTGGAAAATCAGTGTGTAATGGAATTTGAACACAGAAGACTGTGTGCCTTGNAANAGGAACAGGAAGTGCTCTGGGAGACTGGAAGAATTGTTACTAAAATACAAATTTCCAAGATTAGGGCCCTGTCTGCCCCTAGAGTGGAAGGGCAAAGCTGGGAAGACCTCTGCTGTCTGTGTCATTTGATCTCTGCTCTGTCACCCAGTAGGGGTGCTGCTACAGTCCTGAGTCCCAGCTGGGTGGCCTTAGCTAATGTGGGACCCCGGGGAGGCTTATCAATTAGGAGTACCAATGGGAGGTAGCTTGCAGGTTCTTTGTAGGATTCTCCTCTGGCTCTGCTGTAGGGAGCTGTCAGGGAAACCACAAGCCATGCCATGGTGAGTGAGGACAACTGACCCCAGACCACTTTTGTTGGAACAGCCCTCCTCACCCAATCCATTTTCTATTAGCAAATGAGAGAACCTGAGCGCACAGGATGAGTGCTGGCCAGTGATTTCTTGTGGTTAAATTTTGATTAAAATCTTGTGGTTCTTGTTTAAGGGACCATGCTATATATTCGTAGATAATGCCTTTTTGTCTTGTTTGGTCAGTGGTGCCATCTATGTTGTTGATTTTATTAATTATCATCTAAATTTATTGTTGTTTCTGGAAAATGATGGAAATTCACCAATTTTTTTCAGAAATATTATTGTGTTTTTAATTTTGTTGGTTTGGGAAGTTTCTGTGCAGAGACAGTTTTAGTTTTGTCTTCTTAATCTCAGAGGCTCGATTCTCCTTATTTCCTGACATTTCTGTTTTCCAATTGTTGCTATCTTCATGTTTGAGGTTTTGCTGCTTAAGTGATTGATATGGTTAATATATTAGTTTTGTGTTTTTGAAACTTTCTCACATATTGTTGTCTCTTGGTCTTAATTAGCTTCAGCTGTCAACATGATACAGTCTAGAGTCATCTGAGGGAACATCAATTGTGGTTATGCCCAGATCAGAATTGCTTGTTACCCATTTTTTGGAGAAACTGTATTGATTGTTGATTGATTTGGGAAGGCGCTTCCACTGAGTTTGCAATACCCAGGCAAGTGGGCCTGAGATGGATAAGGAAGCTAGCTGAGCACGAGACAGTGACCAAGCAAGAGAGAAACCAGGAAGCAAAGTTTCCCTGCAGTTTTGTCTTCAGTGCCTAGCTTGAGCCTCTATTCTAAGCTCCCACAATTGTGGGTTGTGATCTGGCANTATCAGCCAAATCAACCTGTTCATTACCTGGGATGCTTTCAGTTGGAGAAGTTAATCACAGCAAGAAACAAGCAAGTTAAAAAAAAAGTTATTTTGTTGCTGGGTAGAACATGAAATGTTGTCTTTTGGAGTAATGTTGAAGATATTAGGACTTTAGATGGCAAAAGCCATAGAACCTGCACACAGAGCTTAATCAGCTGTTACTGTAGGACGAGGAATATGGGAGTGTTGAAAGTAATGCAGACAGTGGAGCTTGAGGTCATAGAATTTCAGTGGGAAATAGACTCCATGAAAAATTTAGTTACAGGTCATTTGTATATTTTGTCCCCAAATCATTTTTATTTTCTCCACTCCCTGAGAAATTGAGTAAGGCAGAATTAAAAAGTAATTGTCTGATTTCTTGGACAAAGTATTGATTCTGTTGGGTGTTTATTACTGATGAATCAATCAAGTCTACAATGGAAAAGAAACAAATGGTACAGAAAGAAATGAAAAATCAGTTTCATAGAGAAAAACAGTACTAGATAGTTTCAAATGGCAGTCCTATGGTGAAGCAGAGGCAGGAAATTTCATGAAGTTTAGCATCATTAAAGAGAAGGTCCTTCTTGGCATGGGAAGCCTAGGAAGGTATCCAAATGGTAAGAATCCATCCATCTAAGCCTTCAATTTATGGAAGGAATAGGCAACTTGATTCCCAGTCCCACGAAGCAACTTCATACAGAACCTGCTGCAACTCTGGTCCAAGTATGGTCCAAGCATCCATCACAACTTAGAAGCCAAATTTGGGGGGATAACCCATATCTTACTAGTTCTGGAAACAAGAAAGATACAAAATTTATAGGTCATAGGTGCTGCTTCTGTGGTTTCAGTTCAGCGCAGTTGCACCCATCTATGTTTGGCAGAGTCAGAAACCTAGTGAGGAGACTGTGAGAGAGTTCATTGCAAGAAGCTGTGAAGATGAAGCCAATGTTGTATTATTTTGAGATGTTAGGACATGGAGATACCCAAGCTATGAGACATCTGCCATGGAGAGCTGCATACAGGGAATGGAAGTAGCAAAGAAGAGACATGTATGAAAATTTTCAGGGATAGAGTTATTTAAGCCCTTTGAGAATGAAGCCCCACCTGTCTGAGACAGAGCTACAGGATTTGTTGTTTTGCCCTGCTGAGTTTCAGTCTTGCCTTGGTCCAATCTTCCCTCAGTGTGTCCACATTCCTTTCTTTCTTTCCCTTCACTCCTCCCAGTCCTCTCTACTGTTCCCTTCTCCACCAGATCCACTCCTCCTCTATTTCCCTTCAGACTAGAGCAGATATCCCAGGGACATCAACAAAATACTGCATAACAAATTATAATAAGACTAAGCACAAAGCAACCCAGTAGAAGGAAAAGGGTTTCAAGAGCAGGCAAAAGAGTCAGAGACACCTCCCCCTGTTGTTATAAGTCCCACAAAAACACCAAGCTACACAACCATAACATATATGCAGACNCTTGCACGTTCCATGATTGCTGTTTCAGTTTCTGTGAGCCCTTATGAGCCCTGCTTAGNTGATTCTGTGGACTGTGTTCTCCTGTGTCTTTCTTTAAGTTAGGAAATTTTTCAACTATCATTTTTTTTCAAATATTTTCTGGGCCTTTGAGCTGAGATTCTTCTCCTTCTATTCCTATTATTCTTAGGTTTGATCTTTTTATAGTGTCCCTGATTGCCTGAATGTTTATGTTTCAGGAAATTTTAAGATTTAACATTTTCTTTGGTTGATGTATCCATTTCTTTTATCATGTCTTCAAAGCCTAAAATTCTCTGTTCCATGTCTAGTGAAGCTTACCTCTGTAGGTCCTGTTTGATTATATAGATTTTCTTTTCCATAATTCCTTCAGTTTGCTTTTTTTTTTAATTGCTTCTACTTACATTTTTGGGTCATGAACAGATTATTTCATTTCCTTCCTTCATGGTTTTTTTGGTGGGGGGCACCTTTCTTTAAGGGATTTATTCATTTTCTCCAATATTTCATTTTTCCTTTCCCTGCTTTCTTTAAGGGATTCATTCACTTCCTTTTTAAGGACTTCTATTATCTTTATAAAGTTGGTCTTAAGGTCTCTTAATTGTGATTCAATTGTGTTGGAATATTCTGGGCTTGCTGTAGTAGGATAGCTGGAATGTGGTAGCGACATTGCTCTGGCTGTTGTTGATTGTGTTTTTATGCTGGTTTCCACATAACTGGTTTTGAAGTGATTNTGAGTCTAGGTGCCAATTTCTCAGTTTGTCTTTCTTGGATGGGTGTTTTGTTCCGTGATTTCTATTTGCTCTCTGGTCTTCTGCTCTGTGTGGCCTATGGTTGAACATGGCTTCTCACCCCAAGTTGAGGGCTGGGAATCTTGCAGTAGGTGTAGCCTTTTTCCAGCAAGGAGTATCTGCCCATGTTGGTGCTGAAAAAAGAGAANAGGGGAGAGAGATTGGGGACAATGTTGAAGAGGCACTGAGAGAGTAGGGGAGATCTGTGGGCAGGTNGCCTACATGGACTTCTAACCCAAGTTAGAGGCTACAACACAGAGATGAGGAGGGAAGTGGGATTGGGGATAGGGTTGGGGGTTATTGAAAGAATGGAGGAGTTCGACAGATGAGCAGCATACATGGATTTCTGATGGCTGGCATGGCCTCTGGTCCAGCAGGGAGTCTTTGCCTCAGTTTGCCTACCTGTTCTTCTTGCTGGTGTGGCCTGAACTTGAGCAGAGGATATCCATCTGATTAGGGGGATAAGACATGGCTTTGGGAGTGGCAGCTGTAGGGTTCATGGGGATTGTGTCTGTGGGAATATAGGGAGAGTAGAAATTTCATGGACTGGTGACCTGCCTAACCTGTTCTGGCTAGTGTGACATGCACATGAGCAGGGGATGTCTGTCAGTTGGGGGCTGGAACACAGCCATATTCCTTTTTTTCTGAATGGGAATATATCCTGTGCCATTGTATATTGTAAATCCTTAAGATGTGACAGTCAAGAGATCGTCTTGATTGTCAGAAGACACTTTGAACATTTGCACTGTTTGGGTTGTTACAGATTATGAGGGTCATTGAAGTTAGACTAACTGCATTTTAATTTTTTTCTCTTTTCTTTATGTTTATTCTTTCATGAAATACATCTTAACTGCAGCTTCCCTTTCTTCCACTCCTTCCAATCCCCNGCACCCACATTTCCTCAGATCCACTCCTATTCTCTTTTTCTTCAGAAAAGAGAAGGCCTCCCAGGGATATCAACCAAACACATCATAACAAGGTGCAATAAGACTAGGCACAAACTCTCAGATCAAGGCTGGACAAGGTAACTCAATAGGAAGAATAGGATCCCAAGAGCAAGCAAAAGTCAGATACCTCAACTCCTATAGTTAGGAGTCTCACAAACACCCCAAGCTAAACAACCATAGCATGTATGCAGAGGACCTGGCACAGAGCCATGCAGGCTCCATGATTGCCACTTCAGTTTTCTCTGAGCCTCTATGAGCCCTGCTTAGTTGATTCTGTGGGTCATGTTCTCCTGGTTTCCTCAACCCCTCTGGCTCCTACAATCCTCACCCCTCCTTCCATCAGGATTCCTAGAGCTCAAGCTAATGTTTGTGTAGGGATCTCTGCATGTGCGGGATCTCAGCTGCTGGAAGAAGCCTCTCTGATGGCAACTGGGCTAGGCACCAATATGTGACTATAGCAGAGTATTAGTTATGAATCATTTNATTGATTTTTTTTTCTTCGTTAGTTAGTTGTATTTGGTTCTACCTTAGTTCTCTGATCCATCCAAGTTCCGGTTCCTGACCATCCAGGCAGTGTCAGGCATGGGCTTCTTCTCACAGCTTGGTTTTCAAGTTAGACCAATCATTGATTTGCCAATTCAGAAGCTCTGAGCCACCATTGCCCCAGCATAACTTACAGGCAGGAAAAGTGTGAGTCTAATGTTTTGTGGCTGACTTGGTATCCCNGTCCCGTCACTGGGGGCCTTATGTGGTTATAGAAGATGGCTCGTTCAGCCTCCATACTCTTGATTACTAGGAGTCCTCACTAGTTCACTCTTCTAGGTTCCAGGAAGTTTGCACTGCACAGTTTCCATATTCCCCCACTAAAAGGTCCTCTATTCCAGTCATCTCTCACTGTATTCTCCCCCTCTGTCCCTTCCTTACCTNNTCCTCCCTGTTCCCATCCCCAGTTGCCTCCAGTGTACCCACAAATTCTATTTCCTCATCCCAGGAAGATCCATGCATCTCCCCTAGAGCCATTCTTGCTACTTAGCCTCTCTGCATCTATGGATTGTACTGTGATTAACTTTGATTATTGTGAATGTACTTTACTTAACTGCTAATATCCACTTATAAGTGAGTACATACCATGTTTGTCTATGTGCTTCTGGGTTGCCTCATTCAGGATGACATCTCAAGAAACTAGACAACAACACACCAAATAATCCAATTATAATGGGGTACACCTCTAAACAGAATTCTCAGTAGAGGAATCTAAAATGGCTGAGAAACACTTGAAAAAATGTTCAACATCCTTAGCCATCAGGGAAATGCATATCAAAACTACTTTGAGATATCACCTTACACCTGTCAAAACGGTTAAGATCGATAACACAAGTGACAGATAATGCTGTCAAGGACATGGACCAAAGGGATTCGTTGATTGCTGTTGCAAGTGCAAACTTGTACAGCCACTGTGGACATCAATATGCAATCATCAGAAAATTGGGAATCAACCTACCTCAAGACCCAGCTATACCATTCTTGAGCATATACCCAACAGATGCTCCTCCATCCTACCACAAGGACAATCGCTCAACTATGTTCTTAGTGGCTTTATTTATAATTGCAAGAAGCTGCTGTCTGAGAGAGATTGCGTTGATTGAAGATTGATGTGGGAAGCCTCCTCCACTGAGTGTGGCAATATCCCTAAGAAAGTGGGCCTAATATGGAAAAGGGAGCTATCTGAGTATGAGACAGTGACTAGGCAAGAGAGAACACCAGGAAACAATCTTTGGCCATGGATTTTGCCTTCAGTTGCTAGCTTGAGTTTCTACCCTAACCTCCCAAAATGGTGGACTGTAACCTGACAGAATCAGCCAAATAATCCTNTTCTTTACCTGAGAATCTTTTGGTTAATGGATTTAATCACAGCAACAGAGAAAAAAGTTAGAACAAAAATGGGANACCAAAAGTGATTTTGTTGATAGGTCAAACCAGGGAATGTTGTCTTTTGGGAGAATGTAGAAGATATCAAGACTTTAGGTGGCAAAAACCATAGAAAGTTGTACACAGAACTTAATTGTCTGTTCTTGTAGGACCAGGAAGATGAGGATGTCAAGAGTAATGNCAGAAAGTGGAGATTGAGATCATAGGATTTCAGTCAGAAATAGACTCCATGAAAAAAAATTGAGCTAAAGGTCATTTGTGTAATGGTTTGGGTCCAACCTCTTTCTTATTCTGCCTATGCCCTGGAAATTTAGTAAAACAGAATTAAAAATTTCTTAAATGGAATATTGAATCTGATGGATGGTTATTACTGATTACTTATTCAGGTCTACAGTGATAAAAAGACAAGTGGGGCAGAAATAAATGAAAATGAAAAGGTAGTTTCAGATGGCAGTCAAGCACTGAAACAGGCAGGAATTTTCTAGGTGTTTACCACCATTATAGAGAAGGTCCTTGTGCTGGAATCAAAGCCTAGCAAGGTGCCATAAGGGCTTTAAAGCTCCATCCAGATAAATCTTCAATTTATGGAAGGAATAAGCAAAGTGGTTCCTAGTTCCAGGAAGCAACTTCATACAAAACCTGCACCACCTGTGCTCCAAGTATGTTAGTGTCCATCCCAATTTAGAATTCCAACTTTGCAGGATCATCCATCATGTGCTAGTCCTGGAAACAAGAATCAAAATTTAAGGTCATGGATTCTTAGTCTGTGGTTACAATTCAGCATTGTTGCGGGCATCTATATTTGGCAGAGTCAGAAATCAAGTGGGGAGACTGTGAGAGTTCATTCCATGAAGCTGTGAGGATGAAGCCTGGTATTGTTGGTTGNTTTTTTTTTACTCTTTTTTGGGGACCCACCAGCTCCAAAATCAATCACAAACGGAGCCTTATTCTTTCTTATTTCTTTTTGAAATTTACTTATTTTTTTAAAACACACTTTATTATGTATACAGAAGAGGGCGCCAGATCTCATTACAGATGGTTGTGAGTTACCATGTGGTTGCTGGGAATTGAACTCAGGACCTCTGGAGAAACAGTCAGTGCTCTTAACCTCTGAGCCACCTCTCCAGCCCCGCCTTATTCTTTCGTACACATGCTCAGCCTTAGCTTGTCTTGTTTCTAGCCAGCTTTTCTCAAATTATCCCATTTACCTTTTGCCTCTGGGCTTTTATCTTTCTCTATTCTGAATACTTTCTTCTTACTCTAGGGCTTACTGTGTAGCTGGGTGGGTGGTGGCTGGCCCCTGGTTGCTATGAGGTGTCTTTCTGTATGCTGTGAATATGTGTTGTTCTGATTGGTTGATGAATAACACTGTTTGGCCTATGACAAGGCAGCTTAGAGGCAGGTGAGAAATCAAGGAGAGAGACAGGAAGAGGAAAGGCAGAGGTAGAGGAGACACCATCCCGCTGTCCAGAGAGCAGCATGTAATGGCACTCAAGTAAAGCCACGGAACACGTGGTGACATATAGATTAATGGAAATAGGTTAATTTAAGATTTAAGAGCCAGATAGCAAGAGGCCTGCGATAGACCATACAGTTATAAATAATATAAGCCTCTGTGTGTTTACTTGTCTGAACAGCTGTGGGATGGTGAGACACAGGAAAACTTCCAGCTATACCTGGTGTCTTCTCCTTTTCTTGATCCTCCTTCCTTTTTGCCTCCCAGATTTCTCGACCCATTTAACTCTCTGCTTCCAGCTCTGCCAATCCTTTCCTGCCATGCTATTGGCCATTCCACTCTTTACTAAACCAACCAGGTGTTTTAGACTGGTAAAATATCTCAGCTTCATCGAGTTAAACAAATGCAACATAAAAGAATGCAACACATCTTTGTATCATTAAAACAAATGTTCCACAGCATAAACAAATATAACACATCTTGAAATAATATTCCACAACATTTCACCCTTTTTGTCTAAATAAAAATGAAATGAAATTAGTCTTCTATGATAGTCAAACTTATAGTCATGTTAGTTAAGTTTTCTAGATATACATAGCTATAATTCAATTAGGTAGGTAATCTTCAAACACTTCAAAGACCTACAGAATATGGCATTTAAAATGTTTTCAAAACTTTGTGGACAGTGAGACATGTCTGGCAGCACCAATTTACTTCAAAGAGAAAGATGGGCATTGAAGACACTCCATATGGAGTTTATCTTCTTGGCAAAAATAGCAATTTGAGCAAGAAACTGTTCCATCTGAATCTCATTTACNGTGTATCATTTAGCCTTTTTTTTACCAAATGAGCACATTTTAGACTGCTGACCTACANCTGGATCTTCTGCAAGGCTCTCAGTTGGTTCCNCCTCCTCTCATGTCATGAAAGCCAAGCCTAAAGGTTGTGGCTTGGTCAGAGGTTCATGACAAAAACCTGGATTCAAACTTCCTAGCTATAGAATGCTGATATTTGTGNTGCCGCAGGTGTGTTATACTTAGCTTTTTAAAAATATTTCTGATGCACAAGGGCTGATGTAAGTTAGAAACTCCTAAAGGAGCTGTAAATTTGAGCCTCATGTTGGTATGCCAAAATGTTGTTTGTTGTAATTACTNTTGCTCTTAGCTTTTTTGCTCTTTGGGGAGCCTGCCACACAGCTACCAAATAAACCACACAGTCTTATTATTACTTGTAAATGTCTGACCTTAGCTTGGCTTCTTTCTAGCCAGCTTTTCTTTAATTATTCCATCTACCTTTGGTCTCTGGGGTTTATCTTTCTGTGTTCTGTATACCTTTCTTCTTATTCCATGGCTTGCTGTGAGGCTGGGTGGCTGGCCCCTGGTGTCCTCTCCTTTCCTTGCTTCTTCCTTTTTTCTTCCCAGATTACTCCTCTCATTTATTCTTTCTATCTGCCAGCTTCACCTATCCTTTCCTGACAAGCTATTGGCTGTTCAGCTCTTTATTAGGCAAAGTATCACAGCTTCACAGAGTTAAACAAATGCAACGTAAAAAAATGCAACACATCTTTGTATCATTAAAACAAATGTTCCACAGCATAAACAAATATAACACACCTTAAAATAATATTCCACAACAGCCTGGGTTACAGTTTGAGACCACAAGATGTTGAGATAACTAAGCTATGACACATCTTCCATGGAGAGCTAGCTNCATATAGGGAGTGGAAGTAACCAAAGAGTGAGAAGTATGGGAATTTGCAGGGATAGGGCCACTAAGCCTTTTGAAACTGCAGTCCGATGCATCACAGACAGACCTATAGGATTTGATGTTTGTCCTGCTGTGCTTCAATCTTGCCTTGGTCCAGTCTTCCCTCACTATGTCTCCATTTCTCTCTTTTGGAATATGAGTGGTATTCTGTGTCATTGTATGTTGGAAAGATATAACTTGTTTTCTTATTTTACTTTCAAGAGATTGTCTTAAGTGTCAAAAGAGACTTTGGACNTTTGAACAATGTGGAGGTGTAGCTCAAATTCTAGTTGGTCTTAATAACCTGGAGTCAGATATAGGGGTAAATGCTGAAAGATCAGGGAGACAAAGGAGTAAGCTACAGCCACTTCTTAGCTTGCCAACAGCCTTATCCTGAAAGGGGGCTAAGCTCCTCTCTCCTTCCCCTCTTATATTCCTTTCTCTACCCAGCCATCTTACTACCTTTTTCCACCTCCCTAGTGATGAGATTAAATGTATGAGCCACCACTGCTGCCTCTGTGATTAACTAGTTGTGGCTAGTTGTGCCCTCTGATCTCCAAGCAAGCTTTGACAAAAACAGTTGGATGCCTGGACAGTCAACCAAGGTTCCTCTGTAACATTGTAGCATCCATCTTCAACGTGCAGGCCTAGAATATCTGACAGACTTATCTGTGAAGCAGGATTTTCTAAAGGGCTGTCATACCTTGTCTTGGCAAAGTTCGGTAGTCTTTTCTTTTGTGTCCTGCTTGTCCAATTTATACAGCATACTGTCAGCAGTCAAGAGTACTTCCTTGCCCAGTGGCTAACTTTTGCCACAAAGAAGGTAAACTCCATATGGAGTTTCTTCAGTGCCCATCATCTTCCCGGAAATAGATTGGTGCTGCCAGGAGCAGACATTTATTATTGTCATAATAAAAAGAACCTATTTAAAACATCTTAAATGCCATACTCTATAGATCTCTGAAGTGTTTTCAGACAACCTGGCTATCTAAAATATATCTCTGTTTGACCTTGAAAACATACCTAAAATGACTAAAAGTTTGATTGGAATAGGTGACTAACTACTAACCTGCATTTCTTTATTATCCTACATACTTGGTAATAATAACTTTCAAGGACTAGAAATTTGCATTACAATGTCAAATGAGTTGTATAGGTACAATACATTGAACAAGAGTAGAAATGTATTATAGGGGAAATTATTAAGGCAACTCCATGTAGTTAATAGAAGGTTTATTTAGGGGTAACTTACAGCCAATAAAAGGGTTGGTTACAGGATCCAGGAGAGGTGAGGTGCAGTCCAGCGGTGTTCTCTCGTGAACTCTGCATGGTCTACCATCCAGCATCCAGGATCATCAGGAACCAAAAGTGTCGGCACAGACGGATCTCCGGTCTTAAAGGCTCCCATTTCGGACCACCCCAGGAGGAGGTCCTAGGTAGGTGTGGCAGTTACCAGAAGCCTCACCAGGGGTAGTGCTTCCAGGTCAAAGCTGGAACTGCTACCCACTACAATGTATGTATAGTATATTCTAACAAAATTAATTTCAAATTTATGTCAATTTACAAGGATCCATGCCAATGTAAAATATTTAAAACTAGTAGTTGCTTTTTAAAAGTAGATTCAATAGTCTACCTTTTTATCTTACATCTATATCTCTTTTTCAGAGTAGATTCAATAATCTATCCTTTTTCTCTATCATATCTGTATCCCCCTTTCTTTCTTTCTTTTTTTAAAACTAGAACCTATAATCTAATTTCCTTTGTTCAGCTTTTTTCCTGACCATTACCAACACAACTTATAACCAACCACCCTAAACAATGACAAATAACCATAACCCTTTGAACAACCAGAAGCCACCCACCCCACCTCTTGGGAACATGAGTGTCATGTTTTTATATTTACTTCCTGCTGTCTGAAGGCGATAGCATCTTTAGGGAATTCTGAAAAGATAAATTGGGGTTAATTGTCAAGTCCTAGGAGANGTAGTAATATCATTTGTTGTCCAGTATCTTTGTAATGGGAAAGTGTAGGGCTTGTTTCAAGTCCTAGCTAGAGTAGTCTATAAGACTGGATCATCTCAGCTAGCCATCTCATCCTGAGCAGGTTGTAGTCCAAAGCCATTCTTTGGGTGATGTTTGTTAGCTTAGTAGAATTATCATAGTCTTGGTGGAATCATTGTAGTGGAGCCCCATCATCTTTTTGAAGACTTCAGAGAACGCTTTAGGTCAGATTATTCCTTTCCTTGGTAATTTTTTCCGAGTAGTCCTTACTTCTTCTTTGGATGCCTATTTGTCCAAAGGTNTTTAAATTCCTTAACATGATTGTTTTTATTTGTTTTATTTTCCTAGAAAGAAAAAACAAAACCCTCCCCCAACCCTAACTTTGGGGAGTTTCCCTTTTGGCAAGTTATATCTGATGAAATGAAAAACATTTGTTTTATAAGTTAGTTTAGATTGAACTATCACCTCTTCTAATCAAAAGGTCTTTCTTGTTCAAATCTAATCTTTATCAATTTTGATTTATGGTTTCTCCTGAAAGTTTTGCTTTATCTNCTAAATCTCTTCTATCATCCAGANGGTATGGTTCTTTACAATAGGCTTTAGGATCTTTAATTGCTCTGGGAAGGAGTTTACTCCACAATGACAGGAAACAACTGAACCAAAAATTTGACATGGGGCCTCTTGCAGATGTTTCCCAATGGCAAAGGGTTACCTTGTCTGTCCTTTGTTGATCTACATTCATTGGTTCAATGTCTGCTTTGCCACACCTTCTGCATACTTCAAAAGGGAGGGGTATTCTGTTTGGATCATTCTTAGAAAAAAATATTGTTTCTAGGAATGCCCTATTTACAATCCTTTTTTAGGTGACCTTATTTACCACAATTGAAACACCTAACATTTTGATTTTTCTTCAAACCTCAGGAAATCACCTCTCCTATCCAAGCATCATGATGGTTATGAGATTCACTGTTGATTTTGTCATACATCCATTCCTCNAAGGGTGTTGATCTTGTCTTTAACAGCCTAATTACCCTTTTACATTGTACATTAGCATTTTCAAAGCCAGAGACTCAATTATTATTTGTCTAGCTTCTGAATTTGGTATCATTCTATTTACTACTGCAATCAATCTTTGTAAGAAATGAGTCAAGGTTTCTTTCAAACCCTGTATAACTTTAGTCAATGACTCAGTTTTCTTTCCTACTTTTTCAATTCTGTCTCAAGCATTCAAGGCTGCTGCTTGGCATGAAGCCAGGGTGTGGTCATCATATAGAGATTGTCTTTATACAGTAGCATAATCTCCCTCTCTAAGAAGTTGAAGAGGTATGGAGATTTCCATACCTCTATCCCTACTTCATTGTTCAATGGTCTTAGCCTCATCTTTCACCAGGTACTCCATTGTAATTGAGGACCAGGCTCCAAGACTGCTGTAACCAAGTGTCTCCAGTCTTAAGGGATAATTCTATTGCAAGTTGACCAGGAGTTTAACATCTGCTTCACAAAAGATGAATGCATGCCATATGAGACTATCATGTCCTTGAATCTCCTTAAATCTAACATTTGTATAGGAATCCATTCAGCTCTTACACAGCCTTGGCAATAATTATCATTCGGCAGTTCCTGTAAGGTTACTGGATAAATTAAGGTTGGCTGTTTGAAAACCTCAGGCTGTTCCTCTTTAACCTTATAGTGCAATGCTGAGATTGGTCCTCCCTTAAATTCCTCTGTTTGGGCCTGAATATCTCTATGATCTGTTTTAATAAGTTTTCCTAAAACTTGTATCTTGGCACTCATATTAACCAACTTTTTTAGTGATAAAACAGGTATTTATAATTGACATTACACAAATCCCATCTAAATTAATTATCCTCTCATTTAATTGCTCCATTTGGAAACCGTAAAGTGTATTATCATACAGAGACCTAACTCCCTCCATTGTAATAATGTTTCCCATTTTTTAATGTGGGGGGGAAAAAAACCTCTTTTAACTAATTCCTTCCTTTAAGAATTCCCAGGGGGCTGGAGAGGTGGCTCAGAGGTTAAGAGCACTGATTGCTTTTCCAGAGATCCTGAGTTCAATTCCCAGCAACCACATGGTGGCTCACAACCATCTGTAATGAGATCTGGTACCCTCTTCTGTATACATAATAAATAAATCTTTAAAAAAAAAAAAGAATTCTCAGTTGTCTCACCAAATCTGCTGATGATGACAGTGAAGATGTGAGGCTGACCGCTCTGTGTAGAACAGTAGAAATCCAAGCAGTTTTCAGAGCAGCTACCTAGTGTGGCAGCAGCCTGATAAGAGGGTCTAGGGAATGCCCACAACCTACTGGCAAAGGGAAGCCAAAGACCCANCTGTCTGCATGGGGGAATGAANGAATGCAGCTAACTCCTGCAGTTTTTGGAGCTCAAAAGCCTATGGAGTTTGTTGCAAATAGGCTACAACAGAAGAATCCCAACTCACTCAGAAGCTTGTGGAAAAGAAAGGAAAACCTTAGCTTGGAGGCTAGTGATTCCAGCGGGGTGTCACTCTGGCCCGTGCCAGTGGCTGCAAAGCCACAAGCAAGCAGCTTTTTCCTGAATTTCTGCCCCACATTGGGTGTCAGATGTAGCTCAAATTCTATTTGGTCTTAATAATAAAAACTCAGAATCAGATATAGAGGTAAATGCTGAAAGATCAGAGGTACAAAGGAGCAAGCCACAGCCACTTCTTACCTCAGCAACTCCTCAGCCTGAAAGCAGGCTGTGCTCCTGTCTCCTCCCACCTTATATTCCTCTTTCTNACCAGCCATATCATTTCCTGTCNCTGCCTCCCTAATATTGGGATTAAAGGCATGTGCCTTTCAAGTACTAGGATCAAAGACATGAAATACTAAGTGCTGTGATCAAAGGTGTGAGCCTCCACTGACTGGGTCTATTTTTCTTTTAGACTGCATCAATCTTGGGTATCCCAGGGTGGTCTTGAACTCCTGACCTTCCTGCTTCCTCTTCCTAAGTGCTGAGATTAAAGATGTGTGCCACCACTGCCTCATTTTTGCATGGGAGACAGGGTCTTAATATGTACTTCTGACTGTTCTAGAATTGACTGCATAGACTAGGCTGGCATTCAACTCCAAGGCAGATTATCTGCCTCTGACTTCTGAGTGCAAGATTTCAGGGTATGAGCCAATACACCCAGCTTGTCCATCTTATTTTTCTTTTTTGTAGTAATAATTCATACAATTTCTCTCATGTGTACTCTGTACTGTTGATCTATTTACTTGTCCCTGTATGTTTTTAGCAGGCATTTCTCTTGTAAGGTGATATCCCATTTCCAGGGTATAGAAATGACAGAGGTGAACCTCTTATTCAGTTTCCTTTTAAAGTGACTTGGTGATTACATAATATCTATGTCATGGAATCAGTGTGGGGAGCACCAATTATATGACCATACTGTCAAAGAAGTATGTATTTACAATGTTGTCAGTGTCATGCTTTCTGTTGTACACATGTATGGTATATTTTAGAATACAGTGACCTATGATGATGTGCATGTCAGCTTCACTTGGGAAGAGTGGACTTTGCTGGATCCTTCCCAGAAAAATCTCTATAAAGATGTGATGCTGGAGACCTACAGGAACCTCACTACCATAGGTAATACTAAATTTTCCTTCAAGTTTTAAAATAAGGGGACAACTGTTCCTTGGGTTTTGATGCTCTTTTGTAATTTGATTGAGAAAGAAGACTGAGGTGAATAAATCAGGCATGTTTGTAAGGTTCAGTGATGATAGTAACTTAAATTTTGCACAATATTCAATAATATACCATACATTTTCTGCTACTATATTTTAGGATACAGTTGGGAAGACCATAATATTGAAGAATATTGTCAAAGTTCTAGAAGACATGAAAGGTAATTATTACATGCAAGTTGATACAAATGTGCCTCTGAAGAAATTGTAATGTGTCCTGGAAGTTTTAAATAAAAGCAACAGTGTAAATAAGCACAGCTTAATGTGCATTGATGATTATTAAATTCTCATAAAACCATATGCCTCAATTTCAGGTAGGTGAATTGCATTTGCAAGGCATTCTTTTAAGAAAGAAGACAAGTAAACAATGCCTTAACAGATATCACCNTTTGAATNATAGCTCCATGAGAGCTATGTTGTAGAACTGTCAATCTATTTAGTTTCATACCACTGATATTGCAAAAGGTATTTGCATTGAAGAGGTGATAACTATATCCTCCAAAACCTTCTAATAAACAAATAGTCCATAGTAAAGCTAGTGTTACTTGTATACTTGTTGTGACTGTGATAAGTGACTGTGAGAGAGGCAGTTAGAGTGAANAGTCAAGGGGTAGTTGTTGTGGAGAAGGCTTAATCACTATACCACATTTCCATGAGAATCAGAACATCAAACTGTGTGAATTCAATGTGGAAACCTTTTACTTTTTATTCTTCTTTTACTAGGTATACCATATGTCACTCTGAATACAAGCTATATGACCATAGGGATATGGACAGATCTCTCTCTCNGAACAATTAGAAGATATGTAGCAATCNTCGTGTTGAGTATACTTGTTAAATTTGATTCAATTGTACAAGTAATTGGTTTTCCAGCTCCATTGTTATTACATCAACAAACTCACAATGCAGAAAGCCCTATGAGTACTAGGACTGTGTAAATATTTCTGTTTGTCCTAGTTCACTTAGTAAATGTAGTATTACTCCAAGTATAGGAAAATTTATAAGNGTGGTAAAGCTCTGACTTTTTTCTAGTTCTCTTCAAATATCAAAAAAAATCTCATGTAGAAAAAGATTCTGTAAATGTAAACAACATAATGAAGCATATTACAATCACAGGTATCTTCAAACATTAAAAAAAAACTTAATGAAGGGGAACAACATGAGTGTTAACACAGTGATAAAACCTTAAGATCTGATTCCTCTTTACAATTGGATAAAATTGTAAAATTAATTCAGGTATAAAGACTCAACAGTATATTGAATGTGGTAAAGCTTTTACATGTGCCAATTATCCTTGCAGACATGAAAGAAGTCATAATGGAGAGAAACTTTCTGGATATACTCAATGTGTTAAAGGCTTTGCATATGACAGTCA
>LZPO01027831.1:15774-34958 GCA_001675575.1 Neotoma lepida | reverse complement strand
AGGTAAGGCCTCCCATGGGGAGGTACATTTAGTAGAGGCAGGTCCAAGCCCCTCCCCCTGCCTCAAGGCTATGTGGGGTGTCCCATCATAGGTAGTGGGCTCCAAAAAATGTACCAGGGATGAATTCTGATCCTACTGCCAGGGGTCCCCTTAAGCAGATCAAGCTACATAACTGTCTCCCTATACAGAGGGCCTAGTCCAGTCCCATGCAGGCTCCACAGCTATTGATCCAAATTTCATGAGTTCTAAAAGGGGGAATCTTTAGAACTAGGGATACCACTTGGACTATGGGAGAAAGGAGAGTTTAAGCTTAATTTGCACGAGAAACAAAGCTTTGTACCTAACATCCATCTGGCCTTGGTGGTTGTCTCAGTATGNATATTTACCTTATTTCAGGAGACTAGTAAGTGGTCTGAATGCTTATCTATCTGTAGTCTGTTCTTGGATGTTTGAGAAGTATCTCAGACAAATTGCTTTTGTCCAGAGATGGCCCTGGCTAGATACTTGCTAGTGGAGATAATTACAGAAAGGCAGGCTTCTGAGTCTAATGCTAAAAAGGAGAATAAAAGCCTGAAAAAAGGTCTTGACTGTGACTGTTGTCAACACAGTTGGGGGATGTTATACTAATACTCCAATTGTATGGGGGAAATTGTGCCCAATGAATGATCAACCACACTGTTAGAAGTTCTTGGGAAAAGAATCAAATGGGAAAGCTACAATAGCACACAAGAAATTCATTGCAGGAAACAGCTAATATATTCAAAAGCAAATATCACCAAAACTCCTTGAGTTTTGGCTTTATCCTCTGGAGGGGCTCTTGTCTCTTCCAGGTANTAGCTTTGCCATAGTCAGCTGAATTCCTACTTCATATTTCTGTGGCTTTCAGCACTAACCTAGCAGGCTGCCAGTTGGGAGACCCACATGTATGAGTAGCCCAAGGGAGAGAATGTGAAATCCATTTGTCATTCCAGTTCAGAGGTGGCTGAGTTTGTGGCAAAAAGAATTGCTCTGAGGGGCACTGTCAGTGGCACTCTGTAGCAGTGGAGAAGTTTTCGGTTTGCATAAGTTATGGTAGCCATAGCTGGGCATTGACCACTAGCATTTAGAATGTTACTAGTGCTTGATGTGTGTGTGTGTGTGTGTGTGTGTGTGTGTGTGTGTGTAGTTCATTTAAAAATAAGTACATTGGCCTATGGCTACTATATTGGATAGTATAACTTTAAACTTGTATAGCTGTGTCCTTTAGCTTTGCTTAAGATAGAGACTCTGAAATCGGCCCTGATCCTGAGCTAGACTCTCTGGGACCAGAAACAACCCCTGTCATGTGGAGTTGGGAGAGACCATAGGAGTGCTGCTCTATCTGCCTGGTGCCTCTGGAGACAACTGTTTTAAAGGTCCAGCATCTCAGCCATAGCTTACCAAGCTGTGAAGGGATAAAATGTAGCTGCAGTTTGAAAAGGGACTTGTCCCCACAGTGCCCCCTCTTAGAAACTGAATATATATGAACCACTGTTGGTATTCTTCTGTTCCCATGGTGTTAGCTCTTCTTTTTGAGTTAAGTGGTCTTTTGTCTATCTTACAGATTTTCTGGTTCCGCTGCTGAGCTCTGTCTTAACAGTGGCTTGGGTCTGTTGCTTGGTAACAGCCTTGTACTGGTGTTTACAGAAGCAGTAGAAGCCCAACAGCCACACTCATTCTGCCTCCAAGGACAGCACCACCAACGGTGTATGGGAACAGCTGAACCAGATCAAAAACCCCATTGAAAATACTTTTTTTTCCTTAATGTTTCTTGTCAAAGTTCCCCAGTGTAATTATTGGTGTGTTGGAAATTGTTCTGTATACCAGGGCTTCCTCATTCATGCATGATCCAGGAAAGTGTGGGAGACATTCTTGCCTTAAGTTCCAGCCCCATGAAGGCACTAAGACCATTTCCCCATTATTGCTACTTCTCTTTATGCTCAATGTCTTTTAATTTCTTTTTAAATCTGATTCATTTTACATATGGGTTTATTATGTGGAGACATAGATTTTACTATTCTCATAATTACCTCTGAGTAAATCATTATCCTTTGTCCTTCAACCATTGCACTCAGCTCTTCACACATAGTAGATATTTCACAAGGAATTTTCTCCTGGTGTTTATGCCAGCCTTTGGTTCCTGAGTTTTTCTCCAGGAATTTTTTTCAGGCAAATCTCTTTAATACTATTCACCAGGCTTTTTGTTCTAAATTTTCCCTTTGGGCTTTGCTTCTGCCTCTTGTACCCAGATTTTTCTCATGGAGTCTACCCACAAAAACTGGGAAGTCTTCATTGTCTGGCTCACCAAATCTCTTTGCACAACTGCACTCAAGTCCTCTCAGAGCCTGGCTCCATCTGTGCCCTAGAAGATGAAGAAAAGAGGAGGATATGAGACAATAAAGAAGAGGCTCCTCATTACTGCTCTTAAAAATAAATATATGGATTCTGTTTTGTTTAGGAAGGAAAGAGCAATCATCCGGGAAGTGTTTGTGCCAGAGGAAGANGCCTGCACAGCCTAGAAACAAGTTCCCATAGAGGAGTGATGTGGTCAGAGGAGCTCACAGTGTGACTAAAATCTCTGTTATCAGCCTGTGAAGTGGGGTGATGTCCATTGTGCCCAGTACTTCAAAGTTGTCTACTCTTACTGGGTAGTAAAGATGGATAGAGAGCTGAATTGTGCCACACACAATATGAGTTTTCTTATGGGCAAAGACATTCAGGAAATCCCTTTGCAAATCCTTTCATGTTTAGGAGCACTCAGCCTAGGATCCCACTGGAGATCCTGGATCAGTGGTTCAAAACCTTCCTAATGCTATTACACTATTACAGTTCCTCATGTTGTGGTAACCCCTAACCATAATATTGTTTTGTTGCTACTTCATGACTGTAATTTTGCTGCTGTTATGAATCATAATGTAAATATATGATGTGCAGGATATTTGATATACAACCCTCAAAAGGGTGGTGAACCACAGGTTGAGAACCAAGGCTGTAGATGCAAAGCACAAATATGTTCAAAGCCTGGCAATGATGCTGAGGAAGTGTACTTGTTAGTTTTTGTTATCAGGTTGGCACAAACTAGAGTCACCTGGGAAGAAGGACCCTCAATGAGAAATTATTTAGATCAGATTGACTTTGAGCATGTCTGAATGGGATTTTATAGTCTGTTAATTGTGATTGAAAGACTCATCCTAAAATGGGCAGAATCATTTCATTGGGGCCTGAACCATTAATAGTGAAGAATAGAGTATAGGAAGAGGCAAGTAGGCAGCATGGGTACATTTGTTTTTCTCTGCCCTTGACAGTGTTTGCAGTATAAGCAGCTGAGTTCCTACCTTGATTTCTGCAAAATGGACTATAACCTGGGCCTGTGAACTAAAATCAATTCTTCCCCCACTAAGTTGCTGTGCCTGGGAACTTAATATAATTATGATGCTTAGATGCCACTCTGTGACACAGGTGTTGGCACCTGTCAGAGAGATGTGAAAGTAATTCATAACATGCTCAACATCAGCATATTCATCCCAGAGCAGGAGATACTGCTTCCCCTTGAACCCAAGCCTGTGTTTTCCCATCACAGTTTTGCAAAGACACACTCATTGACTCCCACACCATGTCACCCTGTCAATGAACAGCTCCAGATAATGTCTTGCCATATCAAGTGCTAAACTAATTTCTTCTAATCTTTTAAATAAAACAAGCTTCACTTCATTGGAATGTATTTTTCTATGGATTTTGTGGCCATTATAATGTTGAGATATGGAGCAACAGAACTGAAATCATGGCCCTCAGGATGAATGTCAACCTTATGCTATGCTCTTTCTTGTAGGTCAAGACAAACTCCTTAATGTTCAGACCAGAGAAGCACCTTAACTGCCAGGTATGCGGGGTGTGAGCAATGAGTACCAATCTGTCCAGTATTTCTTTAGTCCAGAGTTTAACCTCAGGTCTGATCCACTCACATCCCTTTCAGGAAATCTTATCTGCCTTCTGTCTTCTGTGCTTCTTTAGAAAGACTTCTGGAAACAGATCTTTGACAAACTTCTACCTTCAAAAACGGATACAAGTAATGAGAAGGGAAATATCACTGTGATGAGGTCCTTCTCCTCTCAGGACATATGACCGGCACTTCTGGGCAACTTCAAAGGTCATCCCAGGAGTCTACCAGCTTTGCTCAAGAACTGTAATAATCACATATACAGAAGTAGGAGGCAGGCCTGAGCAACAGAGTGCAAAAGCCAGAAGTCCAAGGAGGAATACAGCTGGGACACCCATGAAATGCTCTGTTTTGAGGTAGTGGCACAAAAACAGACTTGGAGACTAATGGAATAATATAGAAAGCCAAACGTGAGTATTTGTACTACAGCCACTTGATATTTGACAAAGATGCCAAAAATATATACTGGAGAAAAGACAGCATCTTCATCATCAAGTGGAACTGGAAAAATGAGATAACCATAAGCAGAAGAATGAAAATAGATTCAAATCTAATAACCTGCACAAAGATCAGTTCCTAGTGGGTCTAAGACCTCAATTGAAACCTGCAATGCTAAAACTGCTAAAAAAAACAAAAGCAGTAGTCTACAAAATATAAGAGTTGAAAAAGACTTTCTGAACAGGACTCCTGTCTAGGAATTAAATCTTACAATCACCAGCATGACCTCATAAAACTAGAATGCTCCTGTTCAAATAAGGAAACGACTGAGTGAAGAAGAAACTCCCAGAATGTGAGAGACATTGTCAGATAAACATCTGACAGGGAACTAATAACCAGAATATACAAAGAAATAAAAAAAATATTAAATAAGTCAAGAAAACAAATGACCCAATTCAAAAATGTGCTAGGGATCTAAACAGGAAGTTCTCAATAGAAGAAATAAAATGGTGTTCATCATCCTTAGAAGTTAGGAAAATGCAAATTAAAGTAACTTTTAGATTTCATCTTATCCTACGCTGGCTAAGGCCAAAGAACAACTAACAACATGCTAGGAAGGTTATAGAAAGGAGACCTCTGTTCACTATTGGTGGGAGTACAAAGTGGCACAGCTATTCAGGAAATCAGCACGGAGAATTCTCCAAGTCTAAAGCTAAAATTCCCATATGACCCAGCTATAGCACAACTGGGCTTGACATCTTAATCTACAGATACTTTCTCAGCAACATTCATTGCTACCCTATCCACAGTAGCTCAGAATGGAAACAATCCAACTGTCCTCTGCCAGATAAATAAGTAATGAAATGCATTACAGATACACAAATACTATATAGCAGTGAAGCAAATGAAATCATAAACTTTGTGGGTAAATGGATAAACCTAAAAAGATTATGTTGAGTGAAGCAACTCATACCCAAAAAGATAAATACTGAATGTTCTTTTTCATCTATTGTCCCTAGCTCCAAATCATCAGATATGAGTATATTATATTAGCATAGACTATTGGGGTCCAGCCCCTTATAGCCTTTTCCCAGGGTTCCAGAAGTGATGCTACCAGTGGTGAAGAAATTAATCTGAGGGATGTCGAATGAATCTAAGTATACTGAGCTCTTTAGTCCATTCACTTTATTCTTCTAAGTCAAAATCTATCTACCAAGTTTCAGTTCTGTTCTCATACTTAGCTACTCTCTGTCCCTTCCTCTCCTATCCTCTCAGTGTTCTATGTCTAAGTTCTTTCCATCTTCATCCTCTTTCCATCTTCATTCTCCCCACTCCTTTCCAGTATCCAGCTTAAATACACATACAATCAGCAATTTTCTGGCTATGCCACTTTCTGGTCCAATGGGGCAAGTGTGTAGCTAGGAAGCCTGTATCACAGCTTGACGAACCTAGTATGTAAAAGCCCTTTTGTTCTGAGTTAATAGTTAAAGGGTGACTTGGGCTATGGGAGAGAGGAGGGTTTAAGCTTAATTTGCACAACAAGCAAAGGTTTGTACCTAACATCCACCTGGCCTTGGGGATTTTCATAGTTATGGATATTTACCTTATCTCGGGAAACTAGCAGATACTCTGCAATTCTTTCCTTGGATGTGGCCCTGGTCAGATGCTTGCTAATGATGGTAATTACAGAAAGACAGACATCTGAGTCAAATGCTAAAAAGGGGAACAAAGGCCTGGAGAAGTTATCCAAACACTCCAAATTATATAAGGGGAAATTGTGCTCAATGAATGATCAACCACACTATTAGAAGTTCTTGGGAAGAGAATCAATTGGGAGAGCTACCATAGTACACAAGAAATTCGCTGTAGGAGACAGCCAATATATTCAAAAGCCAATATCACCAAGACTCCTTGAGCCTTGGCTTTATCCTCTGAAGGGGTCCTTGTCTCTTCCAGGTATTAGCTTTGCCATAGTCAGCTGAATTCCTACTTCATATTTTTTAAAGATTTATTTATTTATTTATTATGTATACAAGTGTTCTGCCTGCATATATGCCTGCAGGCCAGAAGAGGGCACCAGATCTCATTACGGATGGTTGTGAGTCACCATGTGGTTGCTGGAAATTGAACTCAGGACCTCTGGAAGAGCAGCAGTATACAACATGGAGTATGCACCAAAACCAGGAAAATATAAAGGAACCATGGGAATAGATGAAAGGGTACTGGTAGGATACAGATAATATGAAGTGGGAAATGTTTTTATTTTTTTATAATACCTCAAGGAATTTTATTTTATATTTACCCATAATTATACACAATACACATAAATGTACACACACAAAAAAAAACCTTAAAGGAACTTACGCCACTTAGACTGACAATAAGTTCCCTAAGAAGCCTAGACTAACAAAACCCTAGCATCAAGCATGAGAAATTTCCTTTCAAACGGTAAGTCAGTGCAGTCCGTGTGACTCCCAACAATGCAGACTATTGCCGTTGTCCTTGGTTGCCTCTCAGAGGTTGGAAATAAGCCCCTGATATTTAAGATGCGACACACCTATGACAGGAGTTGGATCATTCAAGGTGGAACTAACTTGAAAGTTGCCTTTTCACAGTCTTGTTTCCATTGACCCAGAAAATACAATGCAAGCATCCAAGGGAGGGGGACAATTAATTTTCCTACTCAGCGCTGATGCCTGTGAACTACAACAATGACCAAATGGCAAAATACCCCTAAAGGTGTAATAAGTGGCAATCCCTATCGGTAGCAACCAACAGCTGTCTAACCAGACTTAAGGCTCACTCAACAGGAGTGAGCTCATCCCTGGTACTAGAAACATTGCCAGTTCCCCAGGGCTAATGAGGTCATTGGTCTTAGAAGAGAATCTACTAATCCAAATCTTGTTAAGATAGGCACAATTCCTAATTACATTCTAAATCCTATCCTTATACACAAATAAGTTTAACTATCACCCCTCATCAAAGAAGTATCTCATTAAAGCAAATGGAGACCAACACAGAAAATCACAACCATGTACAATTCACACATCAATGGATTGTGAGGAAACCAGCCGCCATTGATACTATACATCATAGCTCCTGAATCATGGCTCAGACAACACCTTGGAAGAGGGGTCATAATGATTATAAGAGCCAGACTAACAGGATAACTTCTGCAAAACAATCTTTCATAGAAATGACTGTAAAATAAGAACTGAACAATGTCAATGTCATAGAAATGCTAGTATGGACGGGGTAAAATATAGGTGTGAACTACCAGCAACTAATGACTGCAGAGAGAGGGAGATATAGCCTCTCCCAAGGATAAGTACCCTAACTCATCTAATACAAATGGGTCTGTTCTAAAACCATATATACATAAAATGACAAAAAGACTCAGCTAATTATATTTATGCATTTATGCATAGATATATGTAGCATGAATTCTAATTGGTCTTAATAATAAAAAACCCAGAGTCAGATATAGGGTAAATGCTGAAAGATCCGAGAAGTAAGGAATACCCAAAGTCACCTCTCACCTCCATAACTCCTAAGACCGAAAAGGGGCTGAGCTCCTATCTCTGCTTGCCTTATATTCCTCTCTCTGCTCAGCCATATCACTTCCTGTTTCCTCCTCCCTAGTGCTGGAATTAAAGGTATGAGATCCAAGTGCTAGGATTATAGGTGTGTGCCACCACTGCCTGGCCTCTATTGTTAACTAGTGGCTAGCTCCACACTCTGATCTCCAGGCAAGCTTTATTTGTTAGAGAACAAATAAAATATCATCACACATATAAATACACATAAATGTGTCCATAATAAAGAAGAAGAAAATATTAATTNGAGAGTTGGGGAGGCTTGGAAGGAGTTGGAGGAAAGGGACTTGGAAGGGGCTGGAGGGAGGAAAGTGATATAATTATATATGTATATATATATATTTTCAAGACAGGGTTTCTCTGTGTGGCCCTGGTTGTCCTGGAACTCACTCTGTAGACCAGGCTGGCCTCAAACTTACAGAGATCCACCTGCCTCTGCCTCCTGAGTGCTGGGATTAAAGGTGTGCACCACCACCACCCAGTGTGATGTAATTATATTTTAATTAAAAATTCATTATATATGTGTATATATGACATGAAGTTGAAGGGAGATGTGCTGGGAAGCGGGAAGTTAGAAGGAGGAAGTGTGCAGTAGATANAATTAATATATATTGTTTTATGTGTGAAATTTTCTAAGAATAAAAAACTTTAAAAAGATATAAAATTAAAAAATTGTGTGTCTATGTACATGCATGTGCACATGTAACCCATTACTCAAGACTATCACTAACTTCTTTCAGGCTTTGACTGTGTTTCTGACAAATAGATATTTCTTACACTGATAAATTTATGGACCCAAAATAAATCAGAACATATCTATTTGTGAACATAAAAGGCCAATCTTTAGATAGAGTTATTTTCAAAAAGCATTTTTCCTATAAACCCTCTTGATGCATTACTGTCTTTTGATGCTCCCTGTAGTATCTATCTTCTAAGCACTTATTTTGCTTTATTTGTAACTATTACACAGGCTTATATAAAAGAAAAAAATCTTTCAAAAGAATATAATGGGAGGTAGAGGCAGGTGGATCTCTGTGAGTTCGAGGACAGCTTGGTCTACAAAGTGAGTTTCAGGACAGCTAGAGCTGTCCTGTCTCAAAAAAAATAATAAAAATTAAATATATATATATATAACAGTTATATTACAAACAAAACAATGCATCTCATAAATTTATCCCTTTTCCCACTTTAACAAGAGTATTGNTGTCAAAATGATGATTCATACTTTACAAGTTCTCCAAACATTTCATCTGGTAGCTTCAATTGTACCCTATTTACAAATGAAGTCTTTATTTGCTGAAACAAACTATATAATTTCCCAACTTGAAAAGTATGTTCTTCAATTATATTTTACTAAATTATTAAACAATTCATTCTTCATTGTGATGTATAGTTTCCACTCTTATCTGTACCATNGTCTACATTTCAATCATATTCACACAACTGGCTTTTCCTCCTTGTACAGAGAACAGGAGCGCTAATGCAAATTGCTAAAAATACTACAGTAAGCTTCTTCCATACAGGTCTCTGGCCAGAAAAATAAAATATCATTCCTTCAGGATCCTGGAGGGTGGCACTGAAGAACAACCTCATGTGCTGTGCCTCACATTTGCCAGTGGCCTCACCAATGAAGCCAGAAGTAATCCTCTGTTCTCCATGTCCCTAGTGCTGGTATTACCAGTACACACCACCATGCCCAGGTTTGTCAGGGAATCAGGACTCAATCTCAGGACCCCATGAAGTGCATTACTGGCTTCTCACCCTGCGACTATTTTTTTCTTTTTTTATAAGAAAAATAGTTTTACCTACATCATCAAGAAATTTATGTCACATAAAATTTTATAAACATATATAAATACAGAGAAAGCTAGACATGTTTTCTTCAAGAACTATTAAGCATGTAGATTGTTTATAGTGTTCTAAAAATAACATAGTGATCTCTTAACTCACTTCTTTGAACAACTGTTCTCTGTAATAAATGATTTTGTTACAAATCATTTTAGTGATGACATAATAATGAATTCATTTTGGTTGACACTTTGTTTTTGATTTTGAGGCAAAATTTCAAGTACCCTAGGCTGGCCTCAAGCTTGTTATATAATTGAGGAGTGCCTTGAACTTCTGATCTACTGTCTCCACATTCTGACTTACTGGGACTGCAAGTATGCATGATCTAATCAGGTTTATGTGATGTTGGGTATTAAACCCTGCACTTTTTGTAGGTTAGGGAANCACTTTATTAACTGAGCTATATCCCCACCCCACCTCCAATATTCACTTCTAATCATAAGCATTAAATTAAAAATGACTGATGGTGAAATTTTTCTATGACACACACACACAAAAAAAATAGATTAATATATCCAAATCCTAGTGTCCATCCACAGGTGACCACATGCATGCACATGCAATCATAACTATGCATGTATATTAGTTAGATTATTAGGACCTTCCATATTCCTAAACTTAATTCAAGGTGACCCAAAAGTATGTAAGTTTTAAGCTCAGAATACTGCATACTACAGTATCAGAAACTCATAGAGTAGATATTACAAAGTAAAAGTTAAGAAAATGAAGTTTTAATAAGTTAGTAAAGGGAGAAACCAATCAAGATAGTGTTTTCTTAATAATTAAACAATGAAAATGAGGCAATTTCAACAAAATGTCTAGCTTTAGAACCAGCTCTTTTATGCTTTACAAATATAACTATAAAATAAGATATAAATGAGACATCAAGGTGAACAAAANGGATTGAAAGTCAAAGTATCTGCTTTTGGGGGTAGAATGTTACAATTTAATCATCACAAAAGTTAAGGAAGTCACTCAGTGTCTTTGAGACATTAAGAGCCGGGTAATCAAAAGACTGACAAATGTTTGAAAGGTTGGTTCTGCTGTAACTGCTGNAAATAACATTTGGTCTTCACTCATTATTTATGAAACTATAAGTTTGCTATGTTGCTAGCCACAAGATTAAAAAGCAGGCCCATACAAGAAGGTCGTTTTATTTATGTTCTAAGATAAATACAAAAAAAACGCCACTTGTACCTGTTCTGAGCGAATGTGAGCAGTCACACAGGAGATAGCTCTTAAAGGAAACCAGAAGTTGCAAGTNGCTCTTTGGGAGACATAATCTTAAAATTACCACTATATACAGCACTAAATTAATTTTGAATTTGAACACCACTACTGATAATTTTACAACTAAAAACATTAAAATATTTACTAGAAGATCAAATATAGAATGCAATATTTTATTATCTTTCTAGGTTTTTTTGCTGTTGGTTCCCTAAAAGATTTTAACACTATGAAAAATGTTCATCACATCTCTAACAGTAGCCTCCCTGAAAATGATATCAACATCTCAAGTAACAGATAACAAAAATTATGTGCCACTACAAAAATATGCAAGTAATAAACACAAAACTAATCATGAAAAACAAATTCTAATGAGTTTTTTAAATGTATTACAGGGGCTGGAGAGATGGCCTAGCAGTTAAGAGCATTGGCTATTCTTCCAGAGGACCCAGGTTCAATTCCCAGCACCCACATGGTAGCTCACAACTGTCTGTAACTCCAGTTCAAGAGGATCTGACACCCTCACACAGACATACATATACACAAAACACACAAAAAAGTACATTAAATAAAAAGATAAAATTTAAAAATAAAAATATGGTAAAGATATTCTTTAGAAGCACTCATAGAATAAATATGCAAAATAACTTAAAACCCACAAAAGTAAAAATTAATGAAACAATTCATTTTACTTGTATTTTCAACAATAATAAAAAAGCAACCATCTATTTCCAGAAACTACAGAACGACATGACAAAAACAGTGCTTATTCCAAAAGGTTAATTTACCTTTGAAGTGTTCTATTTAACCATGCTGATATCCTCAAGTNAAGCTGACCACTCCTAACTCTATTAGAGATCAGGCTCAGGACTGTCTGTGTATCTGCTGAGGTTTTGCAGGCACAGCCCTGCTGCTCTCCTACAGAGCTGCACTTGCAGTCCAAGGTGAACATTATTTTGAAGCCTTTTTATGATGTAGTATCAGAAGGAGTAGAGTTTTTCATAAATTTATTGAACAAATGAAGGAAGAAATTACCATGAAGTCCAATGATAGCATTATCCTCTGATCCTAATGTGTAAACAAGAAAGCCNATTAAGTTAAACCAATATCACAAATTACCATTACAGTTATACTTAAATGTTCATTGCCCTTCTACCATATAAGTCAAGCACCCTATAGATGGTAGGAATACAAAGAAATAAAAGATGTTGTCCTTGATTTGGATGAGCTTTTAATATTGTGGCAACCAATAAATATTATATAATATAAGNATTTTTTCACTTTGAAATAGGCAAGGTTCTAAGAAGGCAAAAGAGGCTAATTGTCAAATCTTAGATGGTCTTTTAACAAAAACCCAGAGCCAGATATCAAGATGAAAGCTGAAAGATCAGAGAAGCAGAACAGCCAGCCACTAGCTCTTACCTCTACGAAATCCTCAGCCTAAAGACAGTGANTTCCTGTTTCTTCACACCTTATATACCTTTCTCTGCCCTGCTATATTACTTCCTGGGATTAAAGANGTGTGCTTCCCAAGCAAAGGCATGAGACCTCAAGTACTGGCATTAAGGGTGTATGTGTCACCACTGCCTGACCTCTATGTCTAATCTAGTGGCTGGCTCTGTCCTCTGATTATCAGGCAAGTTTATTAGGGTATACAATATATTCACCACAGCTAATGCCTATAGTCTCTGGAGGATATGTCAGAAGGATTACCTCAATGCTAGCCTGGTCTACAGTTGGAGGTTAAGAGGGCCAGGGAGCCAGACACGGGCCATGTCAGGCTCCTAGTTTCGGTTTAATGGAGATGAACAAGCAGTTCTCAGGAAAACCACAATTCAGGGGCAACCAATCAGCAGGCTCTCCACAGCCTTCTGCTAGCTAAAGAAAGCTTTTCCTANCCTGCCATTGGAAAGTCCCTAACCACTACAGCCACCTACCAATCCTATAAGAACCGGTAAACTTTTTGTTTAAACCCACAAATCAGCCCCCAGACTAATCTTTCCTCCCTGGAATTCCTCTAACCCTGCTTAAAAGGAGCCTGTGAGCTTCTCTCAGGGTCACCATTTGCCACTTTGTCAGATGGTTAGACCCCAACATGGTAATTTTGTTTTGTTTTGTTTTGTTTTTCAAGACAGGGTTTCTCTGTGTACCTTTTGGAGCCTATCCTGGAACTCTCTCTGTAGACAAGGCTGGCCTCAAACTCACAGAGATCCTCCTGCCTCTGCCTCCCAAGTGCTGGGATTAAAGGCATGCACCACCACTGCCTGGTTCATTTTTGTTTGTTTGTTTTATTCTATTAATGTGTAGCCCAGGCTGGCCTCAAACTCGTGATCCTCCTGCCTCCCCCTCCTTCAGCAAATCACGTGCCACCACAACCAGTGGTAATTTTTTAATAAATGCTCTTGCTGATTGCATATGTGACTGGTGGTCTTTTATGGGACTTCTCATGGACCATAACAGAGGCCAACCTGGGCTACATACAGCAATACCATATTTGGAAGGAAAGAAAGGAAGGGAGAAAGGAAGGAAGGATGGAAGGAAGGAAGAAAGAAAGGAAGGCAGAAGGAAGGCAGGAAGGAAAGAAGAGAAGTCAATGACTAGCTTTTCCAAGACACTTGGCAAAGGTTAAACCAACAAACCCATATTTTGAAATATGATAAAGATATTCCCCAAAGGACACAGAGAAAAGCAAGTGGAAGATCAGACTAAGAAAACACTACTGTACTGCATGATTGGATTACAGTAGATATAAAACTTGAGAAGGGCAGACAAATATACATGCCATGATACAAGGCTGTCAGCTTAAAGTGGACAACAGGAACNGCATGAATATCTGTAAACTCAAAATTCAGAGCTGTCCTTAGAAGGTTACAGCCAACCCTTACTCCTAGAGCTCCTAACTAGGAGTTATACATCTACCTGTAGAGCATTAGAATTATCCCACTCAGAAAACAATTCAATNCAAAGACCATTTAATGCGCTACATTATATTTTTAAGACAAAAACATTCTTCAAAGGTAGAATGCAGTAAGAAAAGAATTCCTCAGAGAACCTACATTTTTTGAAAGGGGAATAAAACCACTATCTCCTGACAGTTCATTTTATGTGGCATCTTAGCAGTCTAGAGAGAACAGAAGGGCACTGCCTGGCAAGGCTGCACTGCTCGCCTTGTCCTCCAAGAATTAGTAACTCCCAGAACTCAGTGTTCAAAAAAATAAGCTCCTCCTTGCTGCCAAAAGCCTTCAGTATTTGAAGAAGGAAAACAATCTCAGCATATTTCTCTTTGATGTTTATCATCCATTTAAAATTGAAGATTTTTAAGTAAAAGATTGCTACTAATCTTAAACATACTGTAAGAAAAGGAGTGAATTTATAGAAGAGGATTATGGGACTGGAGATTTCTAGTGGTTTATCTGACTGGCAAAGAGCTTGCCTGACATTCAGAATGAGGTCTAGTGTCCAGTCCTGGGCTGTGCATATGTGTGCACATGTACATATCAATAAAATCAAAAGAATTNTCCNAGTTAGTAGCATAACTTTAGCAAATCCAGTAATTATTAAAAATNCTGTTAAATTTTAGAATATTAAAATGAATACTTAAAATTGTGAAATATTTATAAATTGAAACTTGCTTTCTTAACTGGCCATCATAACCTATTCTTGTCAGTTCAGGTGGCCTCATTTCTGCTTCCTCCCCAGATTTTCCCCAGTTAATCAGACAAGCCAGCCACACAAGAGTTGAAATTCTATAAAGCCAGAGAAGCTACCTTAGCACCAAGGGACACTATTCTTCTGACTCACATTTGTCTTCTGGTTTGACTTTGTTCATTCACATAAAACATCATTAGTGAAACCAATACATGGCTAAGCTAAGGATAGGATATGTGACAGCAACCAAGACACACATGTCCAAGACTTCACAGATCTCAGTCTGCTAGGAAAGTGTTATGGTTTAGATACCAAGCATCTCCCAGTACACTCAGTATTCAAGGCTTCATCCCAGGATGGTTCAGCTATTGAGAGAGAATGGGACGATGGGGATGCATCCTCTGGTGGTTACNTAGCTTAAAGGTCTAAGGGAGTGGAGCCTGTGTCTAGGAAGGACACTGGGGACATACACTTGAAAAGTCTACTGTTTCCCTTATAACTTATCACTCTGACAGAAGCCATAAGATACCAAACCAAATTAACACTACTAGTAAGCAAGGANTTCTAATAACCTAATAACCTCTAAATTGCTCTCATTTCACCAAGTAGGTAAGATAACAGTATTCCCAGNTTTCAGATAATGAAAAGTTGATCAATGTAGCCTAGAATAATATATTTTTGAAACAAGAACTATATTTTTAGGTAACTAGTATATTCTTACAAAAAGTAATGGTGTTTAACTAGAAAGTGTCAGGCCCTGGGANTGATTTCCAGAATCAAATAAATGAATAATTAAAAAAGACAAAACTAAATATGATGGGAAAATGTGATTCATTTAGCTTTTCTGTAGCACCTAAGCAGTCCAACACAATGCAACACGTATTTAGGAAGACATCACCACACCCCCTCCACACACCCCACCCTGTGGAAGCAGTCTGTTGTACGAATCTTAAATGGTCTTCCTGGAGCCAGATATTGGGGTAAATGCTGAAAGATCGGAGAGACAAAGGAACAAGCNACTGCCACATCTCACCTCACCAACTCCACAAATCCTCTGACTGAAATCCTCTGAATCCTCACCTAGCTGAAAAAGCCTTTAGCTCCTGTCTCCTCACGCTTTATATACCTTTCTCCGCCCAGCCATCACTTCCTGGGATTAAAAGCGTGTGTGCTTCCCAAGTACTGGAATTAAAGGTGTGTGCCACCACTGCCTGGCTCTGTTTCTTTCCTAGGCTGAGTCAATCTCATGTAGTCCAGTCTCACAGAGATCCAATGGATCTCTGCCTCCTGAGTGCTGGAATTAAAGGTATGTGCCACCACTGTCTGGCCTCTATGGTTAATCTAGCAGCTTGTTCTGTTCTCTGATCATCAGGCAAATTTTATTAGGGTACACAATAAATCACCACAGCAGTCCAAGAGGAATGAAGCTCTCACCCACCGCCTCCACCCACCGCTACCCCTGGGATGGGGGTGTGTGCTGACATGCATGCCTCTGTGCCTGTGTGCCTGAATGTATGCATCTGTGCATGTGCATGGGTATGTGAGTAGTCCCGTATGGGTGCGCGTGTGTTCGTGTAGGCCACATTGTGTGCTTGTGTGCATGTGTAGCCTCATTCCTGCATCCTTGCATGTTTTTGTGTGGGTGGGTAGGCTCAAGGGGTGTGTGTGTGCCTGCATAACACAAGCAATAATAGGTCCAGCCTATATTGTTTGCTCCCAGGGTCCGTGGAAGAGTCTACAACCAGCTAAGGATTCTAATCTGAGGGATATCAAATGAATCTAAGCACACTGAGTTNGTTAGTCCGTTCACTTTATTCTTCTAAATCAATTCTATCTACACAGTTTCTTTTCTGTNCTCATACTTAGCTCCTCTCAGTCCCTCCTGCTCTCAGTCCCTTCTGCTGTTCTCTCATATCTATCTAGGTCTTTTCTATCTTCTCAATCAATTCTCCCCAGTGCTCTGAGAGAACCAGTATATATACACATGCAGTGATTCTTTGGCAAAGCAATGCAAGGCTTGAAGTTTTCAGGGTCACAGAGAGAGGTGATAAGGGTCCACACATAAAGCAATAAACGTAGCTTCCAATTACAACCCAAAAAAGGGGAGTGACTAAAGGGGAGTTCTCTGGTGGGGTCAACTAAAGGCTAAGATCTAGGGAATCTAGGAATAGCACCTGGCTGAGGAGGATTAAACTTAATTTGCACAAGAAAGAAGCTTGGCACCCATCACCTGCCTGGCCTTGATGGCAATCTCTTTGGGTCAGTGGGAAGTACTACCTTAACTCAGTAACTAGCAAGTGGCTAAAACATCATCCCAGGAATGTGAGCAGTAAATCTCTTAAATTAGAGTCTTGTATAAATAAAACCTGGGGTGAAGGTAAGGAGTTGAGGATATAATTGCTAGTGGTTATTTTCTCTTATTTGTAAGTAGGATGAGCTAATGCTTATCTATGTGCAGTTTTGTCTTTGGAAAAAGGTATCTTTGCTGAAATACTTATGTTTGGAGAATGGCCTTGGCCAGATATATATGTTAATGAAGAATAAACACAGCTGGAGACAGCCATCCAATTACCCCAAATGTATAGGGAAAGTTGTGCCCAAGATTGAGATGCAATCGTGAGGTTACATGTACTCATAACATAGAGATGCATGGTAAATGGGGAGAAAATAGCTGTTATTGCACAAGAAGTTTACAATAAGAGACAGCTAATTCATTCAAAAGACAGTAATTCCATAATGCCTTGCGTGATGGTTTCCTCTAACAGAACCCTTAGTTCTGATAGGTTGACCTTCTGAACTCTGGTTGTCACTGCTGTATACTCTCATGGACTTTTGCTACCAGCAGCTCTCAGTACCTGCGTGTGTGCCTTGAACGTGTGCATGAGTCTGCATGTCTGTCTGTATAGACTCCAATTGCGGGCACACATGCTTGAGTGTGTTTCTGTGTGCATGTAGGCCCAAGTACATGCGTGTGTGCATGTGTGTGTAGGCCCAAGCGCATAAGTGTGTGCGGCGTATGTGTATAGGCTCGGGTGCAAGCGTGTGTGCATGTGTGTGCGTGCATGATTGTGTCTGTGTGCTTGTGTGTCTCTGTAGGCTCCGATTGCATGTGTGCATGCTTGAGTGTATTTCTGTGTGTGTGTGTGTGTGTGCGTGCGTGCATGAGTGTGAGTCCACACGCAGTGGTGCCCTCTGGGGCTGGGGCGTGCTGGTGGGTGTGACCGTGCATGTCCCAGGTGGGATGGGATGACAACAGCACAACGTCAAGACCCAAGTTCCAATTTCCCATGGGACCCATTCCAACCCCCTGGAAGGAACAACAGCCCCAAGTGATTGACAGGATGATGTCATCACAGACCACTCAGCCCCACCTTCTCCCATCGTCCTTTGTGTTGCACTGCCTTAGTCTGTGTACCAAATACTAAGCACTCAGCACCCATCCAGCCACTGAAAGTACCGAGCCAAGAACAGCCCCTGCCCTAGGTCCCAGACCCACGTGATTGACAGAATGACGTCATGAGACACCAAGTCCCACTCCAAGCCACCTCTTACCCTTACAATCTCCCATCATCCTATGAGATCCACTGACAAGGCCTTTGTAAATAAGCACTAAGCANTCAGCACACACTGCCATGGTCTTTCTGCTAAGTACTTAATACTGTAATGAGTTCTAAACCCAGTATCCACAGCCCCTTTCATATGTCATAGACCCACGTGATTGACGCAATCACATCGCTAGAGACACTTCGGCCCACCCCAGGCCAACTCTCACCTTCACCCATCATCCTATACGAGCCACTCCCACGGTCTTCCTACTAAGTACTGAGCACTCAGCACCCACCCACTGATAGTACCAAGCCAAGTATTCATAGCCCTTTTGCTACATCAGAGACCCACATGATTGACAGAATGATGTCATTAGAGACACCATGTCACACCCCAGGACAACTCTCACCATGTCCCATCATCCTATGCGATCCATTGCCATGGTCTTTGTAAATAAGCACTAAGCACTCAGCACCCACTGCCAAGGTCTTTCTGCTAAACACTGAACACTGTAATGAGTACTAACTACTCAGCACTCACCCCGCTGATAGTACCAAGCCAAGCACCCACATTTCCCATCCCCTAACTCCCTGGCCTCAGACAGAATCAGGGTCGGGTGTAAACCCTCCTGTGAGCGGCAGGGGGNGCGCGCCGACGGCGGACGAACCGCGAGCAACCAAGCAAAAACTCCCTGAGTCCCACCTGAAACTCAGGCTAGGCGCGGAACCTAACGGGGACTGAGGTCGGAGTGCACAGAGCCAGAGCATGCTGGGAGCCGCCACCCCCAAGCCTGACCTCTGTGGATAGTTACCTGTGCGGTGACCAGCATCATCCACACCCAAACCCCAAATAATAGACTCATTTCCCCCCAGAAGTAAAAGGAGGAGAAAAGGAGGCGCGGAGGACTGTGGGTAGATTGGAGGGGG
>LZPO01027831.1:4289-14351 GCA_001675575.1 Neotoma lepida | reverse complement strand
GACACAGAGGCGGATCTAGGGCTTCTTAGGGGCGGAGTTTCTCCAGGGCGAAGCGTTTCTGCTCAGGGATTGGTTGGTTTCCTTGGTCAGAGGTAGAGTTGGCTCTGGTTTCAGGGCCAAACTGTGTTATTTCACTGGTCCTTTTAGCCTGTTGGCGCTAATTTTAGGGCCAGGGTGTTTCTTTCACTGGCTCCAGCATGTCTCTTTGGCTCTGGTTTCAGGGCCAGGGTGGGCTTCTTTCACTGGCCCCATTTCCCTGCACCTTCCCTCCTCCTCACCAGAGGCTCCATTAAGGGGGGGCAGTTCCTCTAAGGTGATGATGTAGTACTTCTGCCCCCCCCCATGTCAGTGACAGCATTCTCTATCAGCAGCTTCCTCCTGGGGTCAAGGGTCAGGTTCACAACGGATGACACCACATCTGCAATTTCTAGTCTCTTAGTGTGACAGCAGCCTCCTGGCCACCATCTTGGTATTCATTGACTGACACCCAATGCTTCCTCCTCCCAGGACCAAAAACTTCAGTCCAGTGTGGGTGGAGAACTAGAGTGACTGCCACTGTGCCTGTCAATCAATGTCTTTAAGGTGGGGCCACACCTGCAACTTCCGGTCCTTCAGTGTGAGGTCAGCCTCCGGCCTGCCATCTTGGTGTTCACTGACTGACATCAGACCGTTTCCACTGCCAAGACCAGAAACTTCACCTGTCCATCACCGCCCTGAAGGCAGGACAATGTCCCAACGCTCTGGACACCCCCCCCAGGTCTACCCTCCGCACGAGGGTCTAGCCTCGGCTCCCTCCTGATGACATCTCCCTGGAAGTGCCACTCTCACCGTGAGTCAGTCAGCAAACACTGACCTCCATCTCCCCCTCCCTGGAGGGCTGTGCAAGCCGCGTATCAGGGCTCCAGCACGGTGCATGATGGTCAGAATCACCCAGACAGGGCTGACCTGAGCACGTGAGAGGCAGAGCCCGCATCATGGCTGACCCCTGACCCCTGGACCCAGAGACCTCCCCAGTGGATCTGACCTGGCTCAGGGAATCCTGGGAGGAGGTAGGACTCACCGGTCCAGCATGGCCCGCCAAGCTCCATCAGTCCATCCGTCTGTAGGTCCCAGGGTCTGTGGTCCAATAGGCCCGGTGCCTCACAGTCCATCACACCAGGCCTTATTGGCCCGGACCAGAAGTCCAGAGCCGCCTGTCAATCACCTGCCACCCATGGCCTCAGTTTCCCCTTTCTGCTGTCAATCAAACCCCGGCCAGTGGGACTGAGTGGGTCACATGACCCCCAGGTACCCTTCCCAGGATGCACCTGGGTGTCTGGCTTGCCTGGCCTGTGAGATCCGGGTCATCCCTGTCTCGCTTGGAATCACGTGATTGAGAGTATGTCATAGACACGCCCACACTCAGGTGCCTGACAAGATGTCACAGACATGCTCACCCCAGGTGATGTCACAGACACGACCATCCCAGGTGACTGACATGGTGACATCACAGCAGATGCCCTCGTGTTGNTCACATGACATCCTGGTTAGTCCCTCCCACCCCAGCTGTGACGTGTCCTGGTATTCCCCTCACAGGCCCGAGGCCGGACACATGACAAGTGACATCATGCTGACGTTTATTTCTGATTTAATAAAAAAAAAACACAAACGAGAAAGAAAAACAGCTTTAGATACAAAACTACTTCCGGGTGTGGTAGAGCTGCCCACGTGTTCCTGCNGTGTGGGCAGANCTTCCTGTTGACATCACAGTCTAGTTGGACTCGTCAGTCTGCAGCAGTAAGTCTTTCCTGAGGGTCTGGGGGCAGCAGAGGGTGGAATTAGGGGTCAACCAGGGTCAACCAGGGTCACCCAGGGTCGGGGGATCAACTGGAGTCAGCAGCGGTCAGGGGAGTCAAGCAGGGTTGAGGGGGTCAGTGGAGGTCAGCTGGGATCAACCAGGGTCAGTGTGGGTCACCCAGGGTCAGGGGGGCCAACTGGATTCAGCGGATGTCAACTGGTGTCAAACTGAGTCGGGGGTTAAAGGGTCAGTGGGGTCAATGGAGGACAGCTGGGGTCAACTGTGGTCAGCAGGGGTCAACTGGCTTCAGGGGGTTTAGCAGGGTCAACTGGGGTCAACTGAAGTCAGTGGGAGTCAGGGGAGGTCAACAGGAATGAAGCGGGGGTCATGGGGTCAACTGGAGCCACTGGGGTCATCCTAAGTTCAGAAGGGAGGGAACTAAGGGGTTTTCCAAGTGGGCGTGGCTGTGGCCCAGTCCCAACCGGATGCCCAGCTCCCACAGGCATGACCTCTGACCTCTGGGTTGACTCTGTCGTTATCGGTGACTTTGTCCTTGATTTCCGGGATCTGGGGGAACAGTTTCTGGATCCTGACAAACCTGTGGGGTCAGGGGTCAGAGGTCAGGGGTGGTGGCAGCCATTCTGACTTAGAACCTTAAGGTCAAGCAGGAACAAGCAGTGCATGCTGGGAGTGGCACCCATCACTCACGCCCCTTAGACCNGCCCCCTTACACATCCATCACCAGTCATGTGTCCACAGGGCCCATCACAATCATCCCCCGGCCTCTGTTTACCTCTTACATGCCAGCCCGAGGCCCAAGGCGCACAGTAGGGTCACAGTCACNACTGTCAGGTACACATGTAGCCTGGGGACCCCGTGTTCCTCGGAGCCTGTGGGAGGGAGGGGCTTAGACCCAAAATGGCCATCGGTCAAAGGGCACCGTCTCAGAAGTCCAGGAGCCTGAGTCACAGATGGTCTGGAAGGGTGGACACGCGCGCACTCACCGAAGGCCACACAGGGGCTCCACGCGCTCCAGCGCTTGCTGCGCACGTCACCAGCACGCACTCTGACCACGTGACCTGGCCTGGGCTCCGGACTTGGGAACTCGTATCTGTTTTCCTCCTCACTGGAGATGTGCACCTGTGGGGGGTGGGGGAGTGGGGGAAAGGTGGGTGGTCTCACCCACAACTGAGGGGTCAGAGGGCATGGGTCAGCAGAGGTCATCTCACCTTGGGGTTGGCACTTCCGGGTTCTGCATCCTAGGAGAAATCGGAACTGGAAGTGGGTTCCCAGAACAGGGGGGGAACGGGGACTCTGCCATGGAAACCCCTTCCCCATTTCCCATGATGCCCTGGGGTGCGCACCTGTCTCTGGATGTCCACCTCATACCAGAAGTCAGAGAAACTCATGTGACTCCACGTCTGTGGCTGGGACCACGAGACCACGCAGTGGGAGGAGTTACAGGCCACGGTGATGTTCCCCGGGGGGCTGAGACGCTCTGAGAAGAGGGCAGGGATCAGGGATGAGTGACAGGAACATGCCCCACCCCCTTACACTCTCACTCATCCCCCGTGTCCCACCCCCTCACACTCTTATTGGTGTTCTGCCCCTTCACACCTGTCACATACCCTTTTGTCCTTTCCCTGTCACCCCCATGTCCCTCCACCTCACACTCTGTTGTCACCCCCATGTCCCGTCCCTCATGCTGTCACCCGGACAAGACACACCTATGAGCTTGGTGTTCAGCATGATGTCATAGAACATGATGTCACCCGTTTGGCTGGATCCAGTCACGGTCACGTGCACGTGGCGCTGCAGCAGAGTCAGGTCCTCCAGGCGGCAGCCCGTGTGCACGTGACCACCCAGGTAGGTGGGGCATGCCGTCAGCATGTGACCCCTTTGGGGGAAAGCCCATAATAGTCATCCTGGGCCCAAGGCCACGCCCGTTCTTCCCTCCCATCATGCTTTGAAGTTAGTGCTCACGTGGAATTCCGGATGTGCAGGAAGTACTGGATATCTGCAGGTGCCGCGGGCCCCACCTCCCAGGTGCATGTCATTACACGTGCTTCGTGGATGAAGCATGTGAGGTTCTGTGCTGCCGACCCCTCTGGGCCTGTGGAAGGAAAGAAGTGACATCAGGGTTGCTGTGGGGCGCAAGAATATATTATAGAAATTCAGCTGTCTATTAAAGCTATACCTAGAAAAGTCAGGAATTTTTCTAGAGGAAGTCATTTATCAGGGAATATTTGGTGCTATTCAGCTTTCTAATGTATCAGCTATCTTCTGCTATGAGATTCTTGTGCACTCATACACAACTAGGCCATATGACAAACAGTTTAACTTCTCAGACCTACTGCTGATCTACTAGGTAACACCCCCAGCAGAGCCTGGGAGACAGGCGGGCTGTAGATGCACAGCTTTGTTTCTTGTGCAAATGAAGCTCAGAACATGCCTTGCTTTCAGGCCTAGTGGCATTGCAGAGCTATTGACTCAGGACAATAGGGCTTTTTGCATAACCAGGTGCANTAAAGACTGGAGCGGAATTCCTGGTCAGAGCAGAGTTGGGTGGCAGGAGATAAAGGAACAAGGCAGATCTTTTGTAGAGAATAAGGATTGGGTCAGGTGAGGAGAGTAGGAAAAGAAGAAATGAGCATGGATGAAGAAACTGAAGACAAACATGAGGTCGAAAGCATAAGGGCTTGCTTAGTTAGGACTATGAGAGGACAGGAAACGTAGGTACAGAGAGGAGCTGAGTGTGAGGACGGAGCTGAAGCTGTTTAGATAGAAGTTTGTTATAGAGCAATAAAGTAAACGGACCAAAGAGCACGGTGTGCATAGATTCTTTTCCCTCAGATCACCCCACACCGGAGGAGAGTCTTCCCCAGGACTCTGGGAAGGACGTCATCCGATCATCTCTCCCAGTCTGTCTGTCTCTCAGGTCCAGCCTCCCTTAACCAAGTGACCGGCCACTACTTCCCCTGCGGGTGGGGCCAGCACAGAGTAACAGAGCTCAGCACTTGCCCCCAGCACTGAGAGAATGAGGACACGGTGACCAATGCCATGATGGAAATTCATTATGATTGACAGGCTCCATGATTGACAGGCACCACGCCCCACCCTGGGCCCATAATGACTGACAAACACCAGACCCTGACACCTCCACCCCAACCCTGTTCCCCTCTCCCCCACCTCTGTTGACGTATGTTAACTTCTCATGCACCGGCATGTGATTGACAGTCGCATTGACCTCCAGCATGACCCCAAGGTGAAGGGTCAGGGGTTTGAATTGGCAGCGGCACACAGGGTCCTGGGGGAGATGGGTGGGTATGTGACGTCATCAGAAGACCCCCTGATGCTGGGCCCTGCCCCTGTCCCTGATCCCAACGCCGTGGCAGACCCTGCCTCCCACTGCAGACCAGGATCTTCTGGCGGCTCAGTTTCCCATCCCTCTTGGTGGTCAATGCGGTGCATGACTTCACAGTGACATGTCCCCCGCAGTTCCAGGTCAGGGTCCAGGTCCCAGGGTCAAAGGTCACGTTCAGCGCCAAGGCTCCCCCGGAAGTCAGTGCTGGAGTATGTAAGGCAACCTCTGACCCGCCGCGCCCACCTGTGACGTTGGGCCCGCCCCCTAAGGGATAAGGGGTGTCACTTCCAGCATCGGTCCAACACAGCCTCTCTGGCTGCCAGGATCCCAGGAAATGCCAGAGGATGCAGTGAAGTCATCACGTAGGATGGGGAAGGGGAATAGAGGAGCCCTACTTCCTGTCCAGATCTGTCTATCATTTCAGTGTGGACAGGCATTTACTGATGTCTCCTCACATGTGTTGATGTGTTATGAGGAAACTGAGTCACCGAGGAACCACACTAAATGTGTGTGGGGGGAACCAGGGGCATCCAGGGTTGCACACTCACCCGGAAGCTCGGAGCTGGAAGCCTGAAGCAGAGCAGCACACAGTAGGGCCTGGCATTGTAGGGCCACACACCGCATAGGCATGGCTGTGGAGACAGGGAGGGGGTGTTTCCATGACGACATCCTGTAAGTCAGGTGTCTGTGGCATCATCCCATCAGTCAAGTGTGGTGGGTGGGTGTATCTGATGTCATCCTGTGAGGTACGTGGGATGGGCGGGCATGTCTGTGACGTCATCTGTCACTCAGATGTATGTGATGTCATCCTGCCACAGAGGATGGGGAGTGTGTGTGACATCACCCCATCAGTCATGTAGGACTGCCCTGTGTGTCTGCAATGTCATCCTGTAAGTCACATGGCATGGCCAGGCTTGTCTGTGACGTCATCTCTCAGTCAAGTGGATGGGTGGGCGTGTCTGTAAAGTTATCTGTCAGTCACCTGGAAGGGGGCATGGACATCGTTAGACCCGCCCCTCACCACTGCTGTGTTCCTGTTTCCCTACTGTGACTTGAAGCCCCCCCCGGGGGGGGGGACCCACTCTGTGCACACACCCTAGTGATGGGGATTTCCCCCCTCATCTCCCTGCCCCCCTGCCCTGTGCATACACTCCCAGTCATCCTCCTGCCTCAGCTCCCTCAGCCCTGATGTCACAGGCCTGGAATGTCATTTATTCACCATTACTCTTTACTTATTTATTGTCCTGGGGGGGTGGTCTTTGCACTTGTGGTCTGACTGTGCACACACACTTTTAGGCATCCTCCTGCCTATACTTCCTCAGCCCCAACTCATAGGCCGGGAATTATGTATCATCCCCTGGGGTCCTGTGGGCTGTGGTCTGACTGTGCCTGCCACTCCCCCTCCCTCCCCCCCATCAGAAGGACAGACTTCCTCTTTTCTGCCCTGATCAACGTCGGCTCCCTGCAGTCGGTGACTCATGGAAGCTTGAATTTTTTTTCAGAAATGTACAGAGAATGATGGGGGCTGCGGGGGCAGCCACAGAGCCTCCCATATGCAAAGATCCCAGTGGGCAAACAAATACCCGACTGCACCCCAGTGCATGCTGGGAACCCTCATCCAATACCCTCAATACGTCTCCATATTTATTTTATTACTTTTTCATTTTCTGCATCATCTGGGCCCTGCCCACTTCCTCTCCCGCCCACTTCTTCCCCTCCCCCCTTACACCTGTCTCTTATACACATCTAGATGTGTATAAGAGACAGCCCCCCTTACACCGCCCCTCCCGCTCCCCAACTTCCAGGATCCAATTCTCCAGCCATCACCCATTTCTCTCCCCTGAAAGTGGCTGAGAGGCCCTGGAGATTTCAAATTAGTTAGGGAGACCCAAGAAGGCACTGACTCTCCACGAGGGGGTGGGGGGTCCCCAGGAAGTTCTTCACTCGACCCTTACCTCCCTCATGCAGTGACCTGGAAGCATTCTAGGATCAGGGGTCATGATCTCCCCAGTTGGATATCAAGCCACAGTGCCCCAGGGCGAGGCCACTTCCAGTCTGGAGGTGGTGGGGGTGACAGAGAGGGAGGTTCCTGTCTCCCCACTTCCAGTCTTGTGACCCCTGCCCCTTGACCCCAACCATTGAGTGGACATTGAACTTTGACCCTCCACCTTTTTATTTTTCTTTATTTGAACTCATAACCTGGGGGGGTCACTTCCAGCCTGTGCACACAGTAGGCCAGCATGTCACCTCCGTAGTCGCCCATGGGAGATTCTAGAAATCCCCCAAGATGCCCCTGCTTCTCCCCCCCTCCGTGTGACCCTGGAGTTGGGGTCACTGGGGTGATGTCACCGCAACCCCTCCTGATGTCACCAGGCACCATCCCCTCCCCTTCCCCAGGATGACCTCAAGAAGCAGACCCCAGATCCACTGGAATTCCCACCAGGGGTCACTTCCAGTCTGGGGTCACCACGCTGGGACACCCCACCCTAACCCCTGGTCTACATGGACCACACCCCAATTCAGCACCGGAAGCCTAGAGGAAGTGAACTTACCGACGGCAGGGGATTGCCCACAATGATGGCCCGCTCCTGACACTCCTGCTTCGGCCCCAGGGTGAGCCCCGTGCAGTGGGGAGAGGGGTGGGAGGCCCGTGGGTCCCTCCGTATGTCCGTCTGTCTTTCTGTCTGTCCCTGCTCGCTCCCAGCTTCCTCATCTGCAGGTTGGGAAACCTAGAGGGGAAGGAACAAGCGCGGTGATTGACAGGCGCAGGGTGGATTGACAGCAGGAGCCTGGGGACCTGCCCTCGGGGTGATTGACACTTGGATCCAGGGGGCGGGACTTATGCAGAAGCCAGCTGTCGGGATTCCTGGGAAAAGTGGACGGGGCCCAGTGTTTATTGATTGACTATTGATGGAGGATTGGTGGGAGGGGGAGGGAGTACACAGTGGGGCTCTAGAGGCACAGTGTAACGTTTAGGGGCACATAGTAGGGATCCAGGACTCCACAGTGTGATGTTCAGGGCCACACAGTGGTGTCTTTAAGGGCACAGAGTGTGACATTCAGGGGCACAGAGTATGACATTCAGGGGCACACAGTGTGACATTCAAGGACACACAGTGGGTCTCCAGGGGCAAGCAGTGTGACATTCAGGGGTACACAGTGTGACATTTACAGTGTTATGTTCAGAGGCATGGAGTGTGACATTGAGGGACTCATAGTGGGGCTTCAGGAGCATACAATGTGACACTCAGGGGAGCAGTGGGTCTTCAGGGGCACACAGTGAAGTCTTTAGGTGAGGCTCAATTGCTGACTGTGCAAAGTGATGACGTTACTGGTGACCATGTGACAACAGCATCATGTTGTCACTGGGTATCTACCAGGGTGAGAGTGAAGCATCATGGGAGGGACGGACAAGTGGCACGAGACATGTGATACCCGGGGAACCTGAAGTGACCCTGACCCGACCCCAGTGCCTGATAAGAAAGTGGGCGGAGCGGTGTCCATCACAGCTGTGTCCTGACCACACTAGCCACGCCCACCCAGGCCAAATGCATCCAATGAGCCTCCACTCCCTCTGCCCAGATCCCACCCCTTACTACAGGGAGGTGGGCTCTGAGGTAACTTCCAGGTTTCTGGCTGTCATGTGCCCTCGACTGTGCCCCATTCCTCCCTCCCATGATGCTTCACTCTCACCCCGGCAGACATCCCATGATATAATGAGTTCCCAACATCCTCTGGGAGGCCCATGGCCACTGCCAGTGACATCATCACTGCCCAGCTCCCACCACAGAAACCAAAGAGGAATCTTCTGTCCAGTTCTGGTTCAGGGGGCGTCTGTCAAGGCCTCCATCCCTGCATCCCATGATGCTTTGTGGGTGCCACTGTGCAGACATGTTGACCTGTAACCTGGAAGTGGAGTGCTGATGTGTGGACCAGAAGTGGGGTAATGATTCGTGAACTGGAGGTGAGATGTGACCCGGAAGTGGGGTGCTGACCCGTGACCCTGAGGGCNCCACTCACGTGCACAGTACAGGCTCCATCACATGGCACAACCCGGACCAGAAGGTGCAGTGCTGGAAATGGTGGAGCCACCACCTGTCAGCCATCACCCGAGTCCAGATGATTGACATCCTGGTCCCCAAGCCTGTGATGACGCTACAGGAACAACAGCTCTCAGTCACAGAGAGGGCAGAAATGACCCCTGCAGCCGTANGAGATCCGCAGCACTGTCATCCTATCCCCCAGAAAGCTCTCTGCCGGCTGTCAGTCACGTAACACTTCCCAAGTCCCCCACTTCCGGCCCAGAGTCCCCCAGGACCCTTCAGGCTCCCGTTCACAGACACCTGGTGACATCATGCAGTTCCCATTATGCTCTGGGTTCAGAGCATGAACACTTCGTGACGTCATCACTTGGTCCAGCACTGTCCACAGGGCCATTCGGGTTCTTGGTGGCATCAGGATCCTTTGCTCCACAAGATCCTTTGCTCCACGTCAGCTTAGACACGGTGACGTCATGAGGTCCCATGATGTTCTGGATTCCAGGCAAACAACTTTAGTGACATCATCACTGAGTCTGGCTCACGCACAGCTCCACTTCCGGGTCCGTTGTCAAGAGGTGTCCATGGCTACTGACCCCTCCCCTCCATCCAATCTGCCAATCATCCCTCAGGAAACGCCCACATACGCTGTCTCCCAATCATCAATCTCTCATCTCTGTATCCACTGAGCGAGCAGTACTCCAGTCACTCAGCCCTAAGCACCGCAGTGACTGAGCTTGACAAGCACCACAGTCAGCAAGTCACAAGCACTCACCAACTGAGCCACAAGCACTCCATAAAACCAGTCACCAGCACTCACCGAGCCACAAGCACCGCACCAACTATGTCACAAGCACCCCACCGACTGTGTCACAAGCACCCAC